>JANIJG010018253.1:12754-30413 GCA_024611175.1 Megaceryle torquata | reverse complement strand
CAAGACAGGCCCCAGTACAGACCCCTGAGGGACACCACTTGTCACTGCTCTCCATCTGGACTTTGAGCCATTGACCATTACCCTTATTTTCCCTTTATATTAGGTTCTCATTAACCTCTAATATGACTTCAGTGACAGAAGATTTTACTAGGTTTTCAGGTATATTTTGTACCATCATGTACTGGGGTGATCTTTCTACCAAGGTCTCATCATATCTGGTGTCAATATTTTCATGACTGGCTATGCATTCCAGTTTTCTTGTCTTCTTTATTAGACTCCTTGTAATACTCTGGAAGCATGCATGATGCTCATTGGGTTCCTGACAATCTAATGTTCCATTTCTTATGTGACTATTGATTTTTTGATCTGTCTCCTATTTAGATACAGAATCCAGAAGAGAAGAATTGTCTCAAACCATGAGCTGTTCCATACTCATCAGTATCCCTTAATACTCCAGTTTAAAAACTCATTCATAACCTTCTTGTTTTAAGTTCTAGAAGTTTGATTTCTTTAATGTCCATATAAAGCTCATATGTCTGTCTATGTCTCCCATATTACAAAAGGATCCCCCATTCCTATGATCCTGAGTCCCTGCTCATCTACCATTTTTCCTGCTGGACATTAAACCACTACCTTTTGATTCCTCTCTTCAGCCTTGCACAGAGTACTCTAAACATTTCAGAGAACACTGACATGGAAGCCTTGCTGTTTTCTAAGGTGTCTAGACTTCACCTCCCGAACCTCTGTCCAGCCCCTCCTTTTCCCATTACGCCTATGTAGACTACAGCTCCAGGATTCTTCCTGGTGCAGTTTACAAGCCAGCCCAACCTCACAGGGAGATCTGCCACCTCTGAAGCCCTACTCAGCTTTCTCCCAGCTGCTTGTCACACCTGCGTCCCAAAGGCAGAGTGGAACCTCAGATCTGCTTTAGCTCTGTGTGTGCACTCACTCTTCAACCTAGATCCTTTCAATCCAAAGCTTTGCACAAGGATCCAAATTACTGCAGTCACTGTGATGGCAGCAGCAAAAAAAAAAAAAAAATCTTCTCTGCAACAAAAGTTTAGCAGTGTTCTTCTTTTTCCCTAACCAGCCTGGAGACCCCATGAACTCTTCCCACTGCCCACAGAGCCACCTTCATTGCTAGCAATGAGCAGAGAACACAATTAGTCATTTCCCTTTCAAAAAGGATAGACACTCGACCCATGCCAGATGCAGAACACTGGGATGGAGACACAGAGCTGGAGCATAGTCAGGCCCAAGATGGCTTGCTTCCTTTTAATTACTGACAGTTATAAATCTGAGAGTATAAGCTCTGCAAGGCTAAACAATATCTTCTCCTATGACTTATTAAAGTTGAATGGCATGCAGTCTTGTTCTTTTGCCATGCTGTTTCACAGAACTCCGTCTCAGACCAGTTGGCAAAAACTCATTTTAAGACGAAAAGCTTTTGGAAAGAGAACAACACATTCTGAGCACATAACAAGTACTCTGAGGCAAGAAAGGCTTTTTCTTATTTTTTAAAGTTAAGCTCATTAGGGATTGGGCTAGTGTTTTGTAAGTAATGTTGCAATGGCAACAAAGCTGGCTCCTTAATCGTTCTAGGTGGAACAGACTCACCTTCTCACATCTCCCTCCTGCATACTCCTCTCCCTACCCAGAGACTCTGTTCCTCTTACCTTCAAACACACCAACAATTCTGCAGGCTGTGTATCCCCACTCACTCTGCCCAGGAGAGTTGCGTCTAACTGACTGGCAGATGACTTTTTATCTCTCTTGCTGAGTGTATGGTGGTCTTCTGCTGAAGCAGTGAAGGAAATAAAACATTCCGTAGAAACTGTTTGCAACTGTCTTCTGTATATCTGTAGGTGTACTTGTCATGATCTCTCCTTCCACTGCTTTCCAGTATTGCAGCATTCTGGTTCACAAAAAATTCTGATCATATCCTTTTTTCTCTCTACTAGATTTCCTTCTTTTCCTGCATGAGGGTAACAATTCTTGTCCTTTTATCCAAGGCCATTTAAAACTCCATTCCTCCTAATTTTTTCTTCTTGCATCACAAATCACAACTTCAGTCTTCTCCTGCTTCAGGTCAATGACTCTCCATTCTCCAAACCACTTATTTTAATCCATAGTCCTCATCTCCTTCAGACTACTCCTCAAATTTGTCATTTGCATTAAAACCTAGAGGAGAATAAGGAGATTGTGATAATTTAGAAGCCAATCAACTTCACAAGAACTAGGTACAAGGGACCGTCGTCTGAAACATGATGTCACTTGTTGTTTCCCTACTTCACCCCTTGTTTGCTGCTTCTCCTAAAAGCTGCAGTTTTGAGAGCTTTTGTGTTCCAGCATGACTGGGTAGATCCCAACAGGCAGCAATACCCTGTGTTCAAGGAGAAGGGATAATCCCAAGAAGAATGAAAGCTGGAGGCTTTTCTCTGGCACTAGTACTTTCTGTGAACTATTTTGTCTTGTTCTGCTGCTTCTGTGTGGAATGTCAAAGGTAGCACTGTTACGATCTGCATTATACTTGTACCTACTCATTTACTACCTCTATAACTTTCACTGAACAGAGGACAGGATTTTTTCCCCTTTTAACTAGTAAATAAAAAAGAAATGACAGATTAACTTCTCTATCATCTCTCTCTCAGATAGAGGACTACCTTTCATTTTACAAAAAACTCAAAGAGTTCTCTTGATTAAACTCACAAAGTGATTGAGGAGACAATTACTTTTTTAGACCCCAGTGTCTGAGATGCATCATTTCAAAGCTCTTCCTTGGCTGTACCATCACAACTTCTATAAGGCTGTGAAAAATAATGACAATAAATATGGGGTATCTCTAGGGAAAAATATTGACCATGGAGTCAAAAAGGACATTGACTGTAGCATTATAATAAAAAATATACATAAACATTTTGTTCCAGGCAGAAAAAAGTGAGAAGTCTTGGCTTCAGTTGATGGTGAAAGTTGCCTTGCTAGAGCAATTTGCCATTGTCCATGCTACTGTTAAGTGCATATTCATATGTATTGAAATGATCCTGTGAGGAAAAAAAAATCATTTTGGTAATGACAAAATGGCAGCACCCGATTTTGTACTGTATTAAAATATTTTACATTAGCCAGATCAAAGCAAAAATTTCAATAACAACTAACAAATTGTTTCCTTCAGCTGGGCAGAAAAGCAAAACAAAAAAAAAAAAAAAGAAGCTAAAAAGCCACAGACAATTAAAAGTAGAAGAGAAGCAGAAGGCAGACAAAACAGGGCAAAGCTCTTATTAGATGAGCATACAGAGAAGCTGGCTGGCATGAGAGTGTGTTAGGAGCTGGAGAACAAAAACTTGATGCTATGAATGCTCAGCTTTGCTTTGATGCGGTCACTAGCATCCTATCTTAGAAAAGACACTGTGTACAAGAGCCACACCATTTTACGAGCACTTGACACCAGGCATTAATCATTTTTCCTCACTAGAAGCAGCTTGCCAAGTATTGTTCTCTGTTCTGGGACTGAATTCAATGAGCACTGCACCTACCTAATAGAGATTGAAAGCTGGCCCAGGGTTTCACTTTGAAGGCATTTTGCTGGAGCTTTCCTGTCATAATGCATTCAGTTCTATAGGATTCAAAATCTTTAGCTTCTTAAAGAGCTACATGGGGACACGGATATGTGGGGGTCACTCCATGCAGTTCAGCGTCCTGCCTCCAGCAGCCTCCATTTACCATTGCTCTGGGAAAAGATGGAAACCACCCAGACAACTGCATAAAGCTCTCATGGGGTGAAATGCCTTCCTGGTTCCTGTGGAGATCGGCGTGTGCCCCGAAGCATGAGATTTGATTACCTTACTCCAGAACGTAAAACTTCTAATGCTATTAGAAAGCCTTCAGGCTATTAGGCATTTTCTTGAAATACAGCTACCATGTCTAGCTTGATGACCCCCTAGAGAACAGGACATGTGCCTGGCATTTCCTTGTACTAATCACCAATCATTAATATCATCACATGAGCCATGTTCATAACCAAATGCCCATTTCCAAGAAGTCAAGGGCCACCCAGTCTTAGCTTCCACCAGAAAAGCAAAGGTCAGTCTCAGACTCAGGACTAATAGGACAACCTGTTTACATGAAAGGTCTATTCCCTCACTTCCTATGAGCAGCTGCTCACACACACCACTCTGGGAGCCCAAGCCTTCTCTGTCACAGGGACATCCTCAGAGGAAGCATGAACCTGCCAGCTGTGCAAAGTGGGTCAGCAGCCTGATCATTAGCATTTTGCCCAGAGGCTTACTCTCAAGCTTACAGTGCACCTGCTGTTCCACCCAGGGGCTTGGATAAGGAAACCCACAACCATGTGAAGTAACTGTGGTTTGGAGAATCTCAGGTCTGAGCTATTTTGGGAGGAAAAGAAAGAGAAAGAAAGACAAAGCAAGGTAGCTACTGGCTAAGCCTGTGATTCCTTTTAGTAAAACTGACAGGCAAACAATGTTATGTCATTTGCTTGATCTGCACCATAACCAAATAGTCTAGGGAAAAGATGTGGGGTTTGTTTTTTTTTTTTTCTCTAGCCCTATCTCCTGCAGATCATTCAGCTGTGAAGAGTTCTTACCGTCCCCCAGAAGAAACAAAATGTGCTTCTTTAGAACCACTGATACCCAGAGATTTGCTGGACATAAGGGCCCTGCATCTCACCTGACCATATCTGACCTGGTAGAATCACTGGCAAAATCCTCACAGCCCTAAATGAAATCAGCATTTCATCCCCTGGCCCTGCAAAAGGTTCAGGTTCTGCAATTTCTCTACAGTAGGTTCTGCAGCTCTCAGAAAGCTTTGTTCAAGAGTTACCCTTTAAGCATTTTTCCACCTATGCTAACAGACTTTACAGGCAGTACTGTCAGATGGATTATACTGCATGGTGCTGGGCCAACTCACATGGCAGCCCTGCAAGCAGACAAGTCCTCCATAAAGGTCTTTAACAGAGCAAACAGTGTGCAGAAGGGTACAGCATTCTCCTCCTACAGGGATAAGAGGACTTACATACAAAGATACGTGCATATTTATTGTTACCAAAAAATCTGAGAATAAAAATAACCACCACTGTATTAAGTAATTATGTAGATGGTACAGAAGAGCTGAGAAGACAAGCAGTGATCTCTGCCCTACCATATAGCAACGATTTCCTCTCTGATTAGAGATATGGCTAAGCAGAGAAGGGATTTAAACCCTTACAGCTGTCAGAAAGAATAATCGTATGATTTATTTTTCAAGTTATGGTGGAAGGTGTCAACATATGCTTATTTAAAGTAATAAATATATAGCTGAATATATAGCTCAACACATATATTTCAACAGTTCAGAAAAGGTATAAGGAATGGAGACAAAAATGACCAGCGCTGCATGGGTGATACATTGGAATCAGAATGGGAGGAAAAACTCAAAATTTTCCATCTCACAAAATGATGGGAATTAGAATTAGGGGAGTTTTTTTGTTCTGCTTAGTGTCCATGTCTGTTTGGTTCTTTGTGTTATCAAATCTTAATCTGATTTGAATTCTGTGATGAATTAAGCTGAGAACTCAAAATTAAATTAAGTTTGAACAACAAGTTTTGCCTAATTTTAAGATGACATCACGTGTTTTTACAGGATTTCTACCTGAAAACACTTTTCACCCATGTTTTAGAGAATGGAGGAGATCAACTGAGCTACAAAATTGAGATCTGGGTTTTTAACATTATTTTGACTTTAAAGTTTAAGAGAAATTGGAGTGAGGCTTCTTTGTTTTGACACAACCAATTTAAATGGCTGCAGATGTTTGTGAATCTTTGCATCTGTACCATGACATTTCTCTCTGTAACAGAACCCTAGACAGATTTTAATCTGCCTTCAGTCTTTGGACAGACCATTCTGAACTGTTTAGACCTGAATCAATTGTCACTAGGCTCAGGGTAGAACTATGTCTTTCAGAAAATATGGATCTATTCACATGCAACCTTTTTTGTACAAACCGAAGACGTGCACTTTTTTTCTTTCTGTCAAACTTTTTTTCTGACATCTCATTCATGCATTTTCAATATTCAACTGGGGTAATCAGAAACAAATTTATGCAAAGAGGAGATCTGTCAAAAGTCAGATTAGAAATGTGTTTTATGTGCATGTAATAATTTGTTTTCCATTTAATTAGAGAAGACAGTACAGCATAAGTAGGGAAATTATAGTAGTACTTTAAAATAAGCATCTTATGAGCATTCTGTGACTTGAATTCCCTGGTATACACAAAAAGTAAGCCAACTGATTCTTAAAAGTATGTTTATTGAGGATTAACGTTCATGTAAAGGATGCATGTTTCCTAAACCTCATTAAATCTGGTTTTAATCATCAACTGGCATGCAATTACCCAAGAATAATGAACCTTTAAAATCTACATTAAAAGTATATTGGAGACATTTGTTTCAAACTGTCACTTAGATATTTCTTAGGTAATGGCATCAACATTTTTATTTAGAAATATAGAAATAATCAGAGGGTTTTATTTTTATTGCCTCTCACTGAAGAAGGCCTGATTGGAATAATTAAGTATGGCATTTTAGATTAATCCCTTCTGTTTCTTAGAAGATGAAAATAGGTTCCTCCCCACATTTGCATTCATTAAAGCCCATAAGCATTGTCTCTTGGTTCATGCTAACATTCTAACGACTTCTTAAAGTTAACAACATTAAGGTTTAAGAAGAAAAACATTAATTAAAATAACTCTGTTCTCATAAGTTCTCTCACTGTAGTAACTCAGTAAAAACTTTGCAGGTGACATTGGTGGGAAGGAAAAAAGCCATCATTCTGAAGTTGTCACCACTTCCAAAGATTTTATAGTCGCACTGCACTAGTAAAATTGAGCATTAATTTTTTTAAGGCAAGCAGCTGAAGAATAACTTGTCCTGTTGAAATATTACCTCTCCTGACAGGAGTTGTTGCCAAGTTTGGGTCAATCTGTGGGAAATGTGGGGCAGGTTCCATTCTGCTAATCACACTACATTGGTGCTGGCTGCTCTAGCACTTACCTTCAGCCCATGGATTACAGGAATCACTTTCCCACAACAGCAATGCACTTAACATTAGATAATTGCAAACTGATCCTTATGCTGCTTCACTCAAAAAGCCCTGTCACCACAGTGCTTGGATGTGTTCTGTTATTTGCAACAGCCCAGTGTCTTAACTCTGAATAAAAGGCAATAAATTCCAGTCCTGTGTGGGCCCAGGATCAGGACTGACATTTACCAGTTTCCTAATAGATTTGAATAGTTAGCTGACAAGAATAAAAGAATTATTTAAATGTAATTAACTTCTTCTTATCCTCCTGTATTTCTAAGTTATATCTCATATCAATGGACTGTAAATCCCACCCAATAAACATAAACTGTCAGAAAGCTATAACTGGGGGATTTTTTGGGGCAAGAAATACACTTCCAGAGACATGTCAAGAAACTGGTACTAAGTGCTAATGCTGTACTCATCTGTATTAACTAGTGCGTTGATTTTTTTCTTTTGAAGAGGTTGTAGTGCTCTGCTTCCTGAGAAACAATATAACCCAATCCTTTGCTTACTCAACAGGACACCCTAATTTTTCAGAAGAATTAATTATTTCAACCATTCTTTTACACTTGTCCTTCATGAAAGTCCAATGAGAAAGGAATAAATTCTCCCAACAAGATTATATGGATTTTTTTTTTTCATCTGTCCCTGATGAAGAAATCCTGTTCTGCAGTTCCACAGCATTTATTCTTGTGCTCAGACTGAGCTTCCACATTATGAGAATTAACAAATAAATAAAAGCAAGTCCTTTTGCTGTGTATTTTAATGATCCCTTTCAGAAGGCTTAGTTTAAAAAGCCATGTGGCCTCATTACAGTAAATAGCTAGGATCTTCACAACTTGAATGTATGTAAACTCATGCAATAGAAATCCTGCCCTTCACTTCTGACAGATGTGAAACTGAAGCATGGAAATTGTGGTGAATGCAGACTGTTGTGGCTCTGTGGCTGAGTGATTTGTGCAAGATAACACAGGAAGTCTCTGACAGAGATTTTAATTTAGGTTTCCTAAATTTGCAGTTATCACCCAGACCTTCCTCCTGCCTTTTTCTGCTCATCAGTAAAATCATCAGAGTGATCGTTACCAAACATGAAGCACATATTTGGAGAGAAGTGGGAAGTAGTTGCTAAGGCTAAAGAGAAAGTGTATGTTTTAGAATACAACAAGCCCTGTACTCTCCAGCTGGCATGTACAGTTCAAAAATGAGCTTTGCTTTCTCTTCAGGGTGCAATTAAAAAGCTTTTTGTTGTGGACATATGCAAAATATGCATAAGAGAACTGTCACAAGCTGGGGAAAAAATTAATGCAGCAGCCAATACCACTGAGTCTTGAATACCCTGAAAAATGTTTGTCTAGAAAAAGGACTGAGAAACTGTGAGGACTCCATTCTGCATTCTTTCTGTGTGCAAAAAGGAGGCTTCCCCTTGCTATGCTCTTGGTCCTGTGACCTAACTGAAAGAGGAATCCTCCTCACCTAAGTGGCACCATAACTGGCCTTCAAAAAGCAAATCTTTCTGCATAAACATCCATGTTAATTTCATAGCACAATATTTCTGTGGAGAGACATGCTGAGATTGGAAATTGTGCTTATGAAGTAGCCTTGCATTCCTATGCATCTCTGGCATGCCATAACCCTACCCAGCCTGCTGCCTTCAGCAAAACAATGCATTTTTTATAGAAAAGGCCCCTAGCCACAACAGTAGTTGAGGGTCTGTTGTTCTTAAGTGACCTTAGACATAGGCCACATCCATTCTCATGGCAAAGGAGAGTAAGTCCTCTTTATCATCTCCTCCAGAGAGAAGCAAAGCATGCGAGAAGGCAAAACTGTACAGTTATCACTGACAAATACACAGTAAAGTGGTAAGTCTGCTGTAAAACTCTGCATATCTTTTCAGTAGTGGAATGAAATTGTGAGATAAGGCTGAGAAAATCCTCTGAAATTTATCAGGAAGTGGTTGTTGGGTTTTTTATTGTCACACACAGACGACTTTGCCAGCACAGTGAGAATCCAAGAGAACCGAGTGTCCCTGTTTGGGCTGAAAATGGCCATGATAAACAACTGGAGGGTGCTGATAGCATATTGCCCTACATGCGTTCTCCACAATATTCTTGCATTGCTCATTTTAAAAGAAGAAAAACATTTCCTGCCTGGACACATAACAGGGGAGGACAAATGTTCTGGAATGACCTGAGACAAAGGCAGGTTTGTTTTGTTTTGTTTTAATGAGACTCGGAGAATAATAATGGTTCAGGATACCAGCAAATAGCCCAGTTGGGCTTTTTGCCCTAGTTCTCAGAAGGAAGAAAAACAACCTCCCTGGACGGCTGACATTTCTTCCCTATATCTGTCTTCCATCTCAACCAGGAAGGCCTACTAATACTGGGAGGGTGGTACTGCTCATGCTAGACTTTTCAAAATAATGCCTTCAAGTATTAAGAATTCTTCCTTATGTTAAGAGTGATGCAGTTGCCTTTCTCAAGATGTTTCTCCATTGCATAGCTGTAGTTGCAGCAGCGATGTAGGAGCCAGGTGTAGAGCTGAATGAAACACAAAAAATAACCACCACACTCAGAAATGTTTATTCTAATACTTTAAAATTAGTTCACATATGAAACTAATTGGTGTTTGAAAATGCATTATTTCTTCAATTAGAGTGTTTTAAATTATCTTGAATAACATATTCACTCATCAAAGTCAGAATCAGAGAAAGACAAGGTTTGGAGAATCAGCTGGATTTTCCCATCAGAAGCAAGATCTCTGGCTTTGAACTTTCACTAGTGTTTCATTATTATTGCTCAGCTGGCTTGCAGAGAACTCTTGACACCACTGTTAAGTGCAATAGGATCCAGAGTCAATGTTTTGATTGCCTTCAAAAAAAATTTCTTGTGGAACAGAAGAACATATACAAAGATATTCAACTCCTGCTTCTCATCCCAACCTTCCATAGGGTATAACATCAACAGTCACAAGAAGTTTCCACTTTCCTCAGCTCTTAGTGCCAAGGAGAAGTAAAAGCAAGAAGCACATGTGGGATGATTCTGCTTTCACATCACTGAAAATTGGGACAAGTTCCAGAAAGATCAAGTGAGCTGTACTAGCATAACGTTAGCACAAGCGAGAACACAAGTGATAGGTAATACTGCTGTGATTGTTGGCAGTAAGAGTTCTGCCCTCTTGTGTGTTTGTTCTTGTAATTTTGACTGTCTGCCTAGTACCTTTTCATATACTGAATTTCATAGCTATGTTAGCCCCTGTTTATTTCTTTTTGTCTGGTGACACCCACTCTCAGACATTTTCTTTCAGGTTCTCCTGATAAGGTTAGAAGTTTTGGTCAATCATGAACTTTGAACAGTATTTTAACATTGAAAGATGAACAACATTTTCTCCTTCCTTAAGCCAAAATTGCAATCCTTGTTATAATTCTCCTCGTGATTTAATTTTAAAAGTCTTGATAAACAAATTTGAACTACTACTAATAATTTCAATTTCTCTGTTCAAGTCTCCACTTAAATTTTCAGGAGTCTCTTTACTGCCCACCTTTTTTAGCACAGAGGACACCTTTTTGCTAATATTCTGTGCAGTAATAGCAACTTTAGGTATGCCCCCTCTTATAAATGGTACCGGTGACATGTAGTACTGCCGCTTCCTTCAAATCTTTTTGTATCATTTTTTGTCTCTAATACTCAACTATTGTCAAGATCTGGTGTAGGACTCATGTCACATAACCATCCCAAAGTTATGGCATCTGGTCAAGTCAATTCCTCTGGTTTCTTCTGTAGTTAAAAGACAGAAACTATTATGTCAAGATACAAGTATTCCAACTTAAGATCAGTGAGATGAAATGCTTTACATCAGTTAGACCTTTACTCTAGACAAGTAGCAGGGACTAGATGTCAACTTTCAAGCGGCAGTGGTTAAATGAGATGAATCTGAATTCTGGTCACAGGAGTTGAGGTCCCTAAGCACACATTAAATGGAAAAGGGTAACACTAGAAACAGTGTTTTCAAACATAAAACCCCAAAATTTCACCACAGATTCTTCCCATACCATTTGGAAGTATCTCCATGGTTAAGGTGACAAGACTAATGGCAATTTCCTTAAAGCATCTTTTTGCAGCATGCACAGGTAAGAGTCCATGTTTAGTGTGCACAGGTTCAGCCACTTATATAAATACAGTGACCTATATTCAAGTGATGATGAAGTACAGGATGATTTCTTGGAAGATGAGGAGTGCTAAAAAATTTACACAGAAGGTAAGCTAGCATGGTTTGGTTGGTTTGGCAAGACAATGCACAGGGAGTATTTTTTCCATTTTTTACAAGTATAATGCAGGACAAAAGTATAAAAATAAAAAACAAGGTAAAAGTTTTAAATTAGATTCATACTGACAGAAGAATAGAAGGGAACACGGACACATTTAGGATGTTTGTCAGAATGAAGCTGTAGGAGCAGTGCACCAGTGTGGCTTTGTGGATGTGTGATTAACTCTTAGCTTTATGCGTGATCCAAGGGGACAGGATGAGCACCCTCTGTTCAGCACAAAGTTGGGGTAGAGAGTTCTAGGTCTTTTGAAGGAGGTGGACACATCTGTTTACATAGTACTCAAGCCTATTTTTCAGTATTGACACAACACATATTGCTGCTGAAGCCACATTTCTTACAGTGGTTAAAGGGGTGAAAAAATAACATTGCTCATCACTTCTCCATCCAGTCTATGCTTCCTTCTTTTTAAAGTGACGACTTTGAGAAATGCGGCCACATGTAGTTTTAATACACAGATGGATGTCTTAGGAAAGTATCTAACAAAGATTAACAGTTTGCCATTTAAATCCAGTGTCACTCTTCCAAGATGGGAAACACCACTTCCATAACCTTCTGCTAGAACTATTGGTGGGAAAGTCATAACTGGAAATACTGACAACCATTTCAGCCGAAGATCCCCACTCTACCCTGCTATAAGAAGAATATGGAAAGAATGATACTTATGACTATCATGTTCTTCAAGAGCTTAACAATCTTTCCATGAAGTGTTTTTATCATCTTACCAATGTTGTAAAAATTCTTGTTACATCCTTAAATGTGAGCCAGATTAAGCAGCCAAAAAGAAATTAAAGCATCATTACTTTAAACAGTACTTGCTAGTGCATGTAAGCACTTTTTGGATGTAGCAAGTCCTGTAGAATCTGACCCAGTATTAATAGATGCTAGTGGTATGCTCTCCACTTATAACTTTATGCTCAATTTAGAAGAAACAGTACTAATGAGGAGTTGTTTGAAGTGCATGAATATTATGCAGAAGTGTTGAACCATGTCAGTGTCCCAGTTACAAAACTCCATTTGGTACCAGTGGATATTTTACCCTTCAAATGACCACTTAAGGGGAAGACACATTAGAGAGAATTACACATTATCTTCTGTTATTTTTGTTCCAAAAGAAAAAAGTGTTTTGATACAGAACTCAACCAGACCAAAAATACTTGCTTGCTAAAGGTCAGAGGTCAAAATGAAAATAATCCTGTAAGGAAGCAGGAGTGGCAAGGCTGGGGATAAAGAGGAATAGATGCAGGTGTGGACTAATGCAGAGCACAGACACAGTGTGTATGGATCAGACTGGACATTGGATCCAAAAGCAGAAATAAGTTCTTGGAGGCTAGATATTGCACTATTCAATTTTTCCATCTGTGGTCAAGAGGTTAGATCTCCAGTTCCCTCTGTACTATGCCTCAGCAGAGCTGGGCACTTGGGACTTGAACACTAAACCACCTGGGCTCCATTACTTGCAGCTGCCTGGAGCCAGTCAGATGGAACAGACTGAGCCTTGGTACTTGCTTTCCTCAAGTTTTTGGTCTATGCCCAAAGAAGGGTGAGTGACTTGTAAACATTGGGTAAAGCATAGAAACTGCTCTGTAACCTGCTAGCACTTAAGTGTTGTCCCCACTCTCCCTCTCTTTCTGGCCCAGTGAGTGCTGCATTCCTCATTGCATAAGGTTTCCTCTTTAACAGAAGCTGTGGAAAACAAGTTTTCCAAAAGCCAGGTGATTAAGAAATTCTTCAAGGACATCTGAAAGCAGACATCCCACAGACTGGGCAACTGTACTCTTAGATTAAGAAGCTTCTTGAAGACTAAGTAAAACAGGATAAATCCTATCTTAAGTACCCATCAAAGCATAAGATACTGCTTAAAATCAGAACTAGACACTGCACCCCTAATTCAGAACTAGCTGATGTTCAGACTTTTGAAGCTTAGAGATTACTGGATTTGAAAGATTTTTAATTAGCTCTTTGTTTATTCATTTGTTTTTATAAACAGTGATCTCTACTCAGACCCATAAAAGTAACAGCACAGCACTTTGAGCCTATTCACAGCCATTCACCAGAGGAACAGATCAATATTTTGTTCTTTTTATAACACACTTTTTATAACATGTCTTTTTTGCCTCTGTGGCCCAGTAACAGAGATACTATTTCAGGCCATTTCAGTTTGGAATCGGATTCAGTATTTCAGTACCTATTACCTTTGAACAGCTTACAGCTTGGGAAAGGTCAAAAGCAAGCAAGCAACAAGAGGGACCAGACCACCACACTGGACTTCTGCTCAGCAGTGAGGACTGATACTGGAAAAGTGTGAGAATTTTCTGCTAAATATATCCAGTATTTTGGAAGCTTTCTACATGCTAATGTAGAAATGTCTGTTAATAAGCAGACACTGGATGTCCTTTCCCTAGGAGAATGGACTCACCACCTGAGGAAGCTGTCCTTACAGCAATATAAGGAAGGGGGCCTGAGCACCACAGGTAAAAGGGTGCAGCCTAGGTGTAGTGTAGAATGGTGTTATTAGTCCAAACTTGTTTCTTATAATACCTGTCATGCACATGATGGTTCCAAAGGCAAATGTACGCTTAGGAATTTCTTCCTCATGAGTCTCAGAAAGGTAAATCCCTTAGAGCTCACTCCAGCTGCATTTTAGTCAACCAGAAGATTCTCATCAGCTATAGTCAGGTCTGAACTGACAGCATTGCTTGATGCCAACAGCAGCTTTTAACAGCTTCTAAGTAACCTGGAAGCTTTAAATCATTGGAAGCAACTGGAAGCTGTCATGGTGTGTGTTGTAAGTATCCCCAGGAATTTGCTTAGGAAAAGGAAAATAAGGATATAAAAAAAAATTCCTTTGATTTAGTCTTCATGTATCATAACAGATCCATTACCTCCTGCAGTATTTAATCTCACTTTTCTCAGTGAAGTACTTTGTGAGGCTTTTTTTTGCATATAATCTATCTGTTAGCTTCTTCACTTTGTTTCTCACTAAATCACTATCCCCCCTATTAAAAGGAATAAAAAATATCTCCTCTTCTGAGATATTGTCCCATCTCAAGATAGGTCACTTGGAAAGTATTGCATCCCACTGATTTTGTGGTGGTATCTGGCTCTCGTGGAGTTGTGTTTCCAACTCACTCAGCATTCTTTGAACTTCAGTGTGCACGCTGAAAGACATTATTACAGCAAAAATTATAATGTCCTGGACAAACTGCAGCTTGCAGCTTAAAAATCCCTATGAGGAGACACAGCCTACATTTGTTCCAGTGGCTCCCACTGTCTCAGATGAAGCTTCTGAGAAGATCCAATTCTGTATGGATCACGCTTTACCATGGCCTACCCATATCCTGCATTAAATAAACAGAGAAAACATCTAGAGCTGCCTTAAGAACTGGGATTGAAAAGGAACAGAGGTAGTATAGATGTTTCACAGAAAATTTGGTAACATATTAACCAAAAATATTACAATATTAGAATATTTCAGCCCTCACTGGAAATAGCAATTGTAACAGCAATTGTATCATAATACCTTAAAGATATTTTAGTTGGTCGGCTTTATGGTCATATTTCCTTCCCTCTTTAGGCAGAGCTCTCTGGTTAAATGACATTTTCCAGGGCCCTCCACAGTCTCACTTGGAGAGGAGACCTGGTTCATTACAGGAGCCAGGGATCAACACAGGAGTGTGCCCTTCAGAAAAAAATTGAACACAAAGATTCAACTATACTGCTGTGTCCAAAACAAATTTGTTTTGATTCCTTGCATTCCATTTTTCCATAGCTAGCAATCTACATAGATAGATAGGCAGGCAGGTTGTAGACAGACAGACAGATAGATATTCTACCAAAGGCTCATGTATTCTTGTTTCTGAAAAGAGAAGTTTTCAAACATCTGTGAAAAGACCAATTATCAGAGAATAAGAAAAATTTGAAATCAGCAGCAATTAAAAATAAAATTACAATTTACAGATTCATAATCACATAATTATTTAGGTTGGAAAAGACCTTAAAAGTCATCAAGTCCACCTATTAACCATACTCTACCAAGTCCACTGCTAAACCATGTCCCTAAGAAGCATATCTACATAACTCTTAAGCATGTCCAGGGATGGTGATTAAACCACTTCCCTCAGCAGCCTCTTCCAGTGTTAATTTTCCCTAATATTCAACCTACATTTTCCCTGGCACAACTTGAGGCCCTTTCTTCTTGTCCTACCACTTGTTACTTGGGTGAAGAGACAGCCCCCCACCTCACTACAACCTCTTTTTGTGTAGTTGTAGAGAGCAATAAAGTCTCCTCTGAGCCTCCTTTTCTTCAGACTACATAGCCCCAATTCCCTCAGCCGCTCCTCATAAGGATCTGTGCTCTAGGCCCTTCACCAGCTTAGCTGCCCTTTTCTGGACCTGCTCCAGCACCTCGATGTCTTTAACCTGCCTACACCTTTGTGGTTCTGGATACATCTGGCTGTTTATGCTGAAATGATAAAACATGCTGTAAGCTTCAGACACAGTCACGCAGAGCTAAGAGGAAGCTGAATGCTGTTTGCCATAGGAGCAGCAGACATGTCTAAGTTCATAGCCCTCAAGGCGCATTTGATGTCTTGATTTCTATGGAAATGTTTTTCCAGCCCATACCAACAATGAAAAAAATGATGTACTGCATACCATTTTCCTCGGCCAACTATATTGATAAGGGGGTCTTCTTGGGATCTTTTCACAGGACATGTTTGAACAGCATACTGCATTGTTATTATTTCTGTATAGCTTTCAAATCAGAACAGGTGGGGTGGTTGGAGGACAGAAACAATGATTCAAATCTAGCCCGTACCAGTTCAGAAGAAGAGGTCCTAGTAACTTTTATCATATCTTTACTGGGTGTTTTATGCAGACAACATGTGAAGTGATGTAGAATCAACTATGTGGAAAGAAAATGGAATTTCACTTCAGAGCTCATACACCCGAGCAATGGAAAGGAGTCCTTCTTCCCTTGTCTCTTTAATTCTTTTTTTGAAAATGTAATTATTGTCTGGGAAATCTGACTCCAGTGAACCACCTGCCAAGCTCTGACTCACATCTGTGTACAAGATGTTCCAAGCTCTTGAGCTTGTATTTGTATCTATTTGCAGAATGTATTGGATCAGCTGCTTTCTGCATGCACAGAGGAAAGGGGACAGGACACCCAGAATAACCAAAGGGTCAGGTTCTGTGGTTTCTTTCCCTCCTACTTGCTCCTGCTTGCATCTTTCCACGCCTGCTGCCCTTTGACTGAATTGCTCTGTGTGGCTCAGAATTATTGTCAGGAACTCCAGGTACCACTGGCAAATCACCAGTCCTTGCTTTTGATAAGATGTTGATTAGTTAGACTACTATGAATATATGATGTCTTGATAACAAGCTGGCTAAAATGGCTTAGCTCCCATTCCTGAATTACCAGGTTAGAGCATTTCTATAGTGATGGCAGCATTCAAACATAGCAACATTCATGGTATCAGCCTTGAAATGATGACACCCTCCAGCATACTCACCGACATGTGGGCAGTCCTGAAAGAAATTTGAGAGTGATTGTGTGTGCAGATGTGTGTGTGTGCACATGTATGTGTGTGTGTGCACATGTATGTGTGTACATATTGACAGAGAACAGGGGAGAAAGATGTGCTGCTTTACATATAGTATGGTTCCTGAAAAGCCTTAACTGCTAATGAACACTAAACAATCACTTAGATTGGCCTTGCACTCGAATTTGTCTCAATTTCCCATCAGGGCACTTAGTACACCTGAGGGATGCTTTGAGGGGAAGAGGAGAACTGCAAAGAATCACTGCCTGGTGGGCAATTGTTGCACCCAGAGCCCTAACTTCTACCTCTGGATAACAGTCAAGCAACCACTCTTAAAATGTTAGACCAGCCCATCAGTAATTTATGCAGACTAGGAAAGAAATTCCTGCCAAAGCTTACAATTTATTTCTTGTTAATCCATTATGTCCTACCTGTTGCTTGTTCCTGCAGTATAGCACTCAAGGAAATCTGAAATTACACTGTCAGGACTTGCAGCCTTGCATCTGGTGAGCTGCCAAAAAAACTGAAATTTTCTATAATCTGAAAATATCTGGAAATTGTACATTTTAACCCTTCTTCTGAGAGCAGTTCAGAGTTGGTCTTGTCTGAGGAGCTTGCTTTCACTAGTAAGAACCCATTGTACCTGGATCTGAGGAGGGGGGGAGGGGAGGGGAGGGGAGAGGAGGGGAGGAAAGGAAAGGAAAGGAAAGGAAAG
>JANIJG010018253.1:0-10472 GCA_024611175.1 Megaceryle torquata | reverse complement strand
CCCTCTCCTCCCCTCTCCTCTCCTCCCCTCTCCTCTCCTCTCCTCTCCTCTCCTCTCCTCTCCTCTCCTCTCCTCTTCTTCCCTTCTCTCATCACATTTTGTCACAACTTGTCACATCTTTCTTGCTTTGCCTTGCCTTGCCTTCCCTTCCCAAACCTTCCCAAACCTTCACTTCCCAAACCTTCCAAACTTTCCCAAACCTTTCCTTTCTTCTTCTCTTTTTAATGGTCTATCTTTCATCTAATTTTTTACCATGCTCCATTTCTGTCTTTCCTCAAAAGTGTGTGTGAATCC
Organism: Megaceryle torquata; assembly: GCA_024611175.1. NCBI lineage: Eukaryota > Metazoa > Chordata > Aves > Coraciiformes > Cerylidae > Megaceryle > Megaceryle torquata. The sequence goes on along the minus strand of JANIJG010018253.1, from coordinate 10,178 downwards.
TAGGAGTAGATGTTATGACTCACTCATAAAATTCATGTGTATCTTTATAGTATTTTGCAGATTGCTACTTTCCCTTGTCCCACATGAAAGGATGTGTTTCAGAAGTCAATTTTAGAAGAACAGACTGAGGTACAAGAAACACATTGATTACACCAGAGTGTATGCCTTCTATTTTTAACCTGTTGATACCGATTACTACTGAGAGCCTGTAATTTTGCCAACACAACTCTGCAGAAAGTTTAGACCCTGCAGTTCCCATGGGACATACCTAAACCTACTCCCCTTTGTGAAAATTAATGTTAGGTTGCCAATGACTGATTTAACACACCAGAAGAATAACTGATGTGTGAAAATATGGTATTAGATGTAAGGGAGCTAGAACAGAACTCAAAAGGGTTAATGGTGAAGGTCAGGGGAAAAGAAGTTTCAGGGTTCAGATATAGCAAAAAAAATGATGCCTTTCTTTTGGTTGGGCTTATGGGCAGGAATGAGTCTGAAGGGTAGAAGCAAATGTAGACTTGAACTAAAATTGAATTTAAGTGTGCCAGATAAGTGGCAGAAGAGTCTCGCTGAGCAGATACCACAGAATCTCTAGAAACTGAACTCCTGCATCTCTCCCTGGGAAAGATTCAGGGACAGATTCAGGAAAAGTGTCCTTCATTGGTCATTCTCCCTCTCCCCACCAGCAATAGCTCTGGATACCAAGTATGATATGATATTGAAGTATGTGAAGGTCCAGGTATGAGTCATCACTGGAGTCTATCAAGTATTTATTAAGTCCCACTACCTTTGTTAGTTCTGTCTTCATCAGTACCTCTGAAAATGAGTAGTATATTTGGCTAAGACAAAAGGAAATCATTGCTTAGTCTGGTACAAATCAGCACAGGATGAATTTTGCTGACTTAAGTGAGACTGGAGCTCCAATCCTCTTCCTAGCAAAACCCCCAAAATATTACAGAATCACAGAATGTTAGGACTTGGAAGGGACCTTGAAAGATCATCCAGTCCAGCCCTCCTGCCAAAGCAGGCTCCCCTGGATCAGGTCACACAGGAAAGTGTCCAGGTGGGTTTTGAATGTCTCCAGAGAAAGAGACTCCACAACCTCCCTGGGCAGCCTGTTCCAGTGTCTGTCACCCTCACCGTGAAAAAGTTTCTCCTTATGTTTACATGGCACCTCCGGTGTTCCAGCTTGCACCCATTGCCCCTTGTCCTATCATTGGATGTCACTGAAAAGAGCTATATATCTTTATATTATATGTTTATAAGAGCTTACTAATGTTTTGTGTTTGTTGGTTGGTTTTGGTGGGTTTTTTTGGTAAAAATTATGCAGAAAGAACCAAAATAAATTAAGTATGCAGCTTGGTGCATTCAAAGTGGCATAACAGCAACAGACAAGACAAATGTCTCATAACAACATACCATCTTGGGGTGTACTCAGTACATAGCATTCTTCAAATATTGAAACAGAACAGAGTTTAGATCCTGAGTTTGCTGAAAAACACTGAAATGAAAAAATTATGACAAGAAAATAGTTGGCTACCACTTACATGGCTTCCATTTGTTTAAGAGTTGGGAGGAAAAATGTTACCAGAAGCAGTAATTGGTGAGGCTTCTGAACTATACTGAAAGGGACAAATTAAGGCCCAGCTAGATGCAACTATTGCCCATTAGCTGCTTAAAAAAAAAAAAAAAAAAAAAAAAAAAAAAAAAAGGTGTATTTTGTGATCTTTTTTTCAGAAAGTACCCTGTGGCTTTGATGAGGAACTTGAAAACCTCCTCATCTTGGCACATCCATGGCGTATGATGTTCCATGCTTTTTTCCTATGTGCGTTATTTTCACTTTGGGCTATGTAATCAAACCTTGTAAACCTAAAAAAGCCCCAACGCATAAAGATCTCTCTGCAAAGAACATCCAGTACCAAATGACATTTGAGGTTGATGCAGTAGAAGAAGAAAACAGATGAAGAATTTGTCTGTTACAGGTTTGACACCACTAGGGGAAAATGCTGTAATACACTTCACATCCTCAAATATTCGCTGTTACTCTGCAATTGCACTGGGCCAAGTTCTTGAGCTTTTGTATGCATCTACTCATCACAGCTCAACAGCCTCAAATACCAGTGCAGAATGACATTGACCAGGTCCTTTTTAAGTATGTTTACTGAGAAGTGTGAATGTTTGCAGGTAAACGACTAACCATTGAACTTCCTCAGTGAAGGAGAAAACTCTTTGGTCACATTTTGTGCCTTTTTTTTTTTTTTTTTTTTTTGGTGGGGGAGGGGATTAGGGGGAGATTAAAAACATTTGATTTGGCCTGAAGTAAAAGTGCATACTTCACACATATTTCTAACCAACCCCCAAAAACAGTCTCTGGCTTTGAACGTGTTGAACAGGAAGCCATTTAGTGTTGGAATGCTTGCTTTGCTGCTCCAAGAAACACACATTCTTATTACTCCTGGGCTATCTAAAAAGGTGCAGGGTGAAAAAGTTTAATTTATATGTAGAACCTTGTTTCCTGTTTTGTTTTTTCCCCTTGTGTGCCAAGTCTGTTTTTTAAACTCTGAGATAGGAAACACATTTCCCTTTTTCTCCCTTTCGTCTCACTTTATTTATCCAGCTGTATATTTCACTTCAATTTATAGCTCATACTCTTACCTGGCTTAAAGTCCAAAAACAGAGTGAGAGAGAGGAAAAGATGGATGTTGTGTTTTCATGGTTACTGAGGAAAGGGAAGAATCTGGGTGGAGGTGAAGCTGCCTTTATATCAATATCAAGGGAATGGTGGATGGAGACTTCTTTTTCAGGATGTGCCACAGTGTATGTTCAAGAAAGGTGAGGGAGAGGGCACAAGAAAAGCAGTGGCAGAGCAGAGCATCCCCTGATCACTGAATGAACTTATGCATGTTTTAACTCTACTTACTTTCTCCAAACAAGATAGCTGTCTCAGCAGTTTGGATCAGTTTGGAATTACTTGCATGTAGAAGCATCATCAGCTAAAAATAAAATTAAGGAAAACAAAACTAAACTAAACTAAACTAAGACCAGTTCACAGATCTTTGGTATGACTAATATACATATGTATTTATGTGTGCACTCTGCAAGGGAAGTAGCTCCCCAAAGAGGAAGAAAAACCTTCCTGAGCAAGGACTGTAGCATTTTAAAATAAAATTGTGCACATAAATTAAGTTTTCTACAATTAAAACCAAACCAGGGAGCACCTGTAGAACAGTTTTTGGTTATCATTAGTTTAGGAACATTTTTTAGAACAGACTTTAAGTAAATGGATGATATTTTTTTTGCTTTGGAGGTAAAGTGACGGCTGATGAAAGCCATAGTTTAGTAGTGAAATTTTTAAGACTATAACAGCCTTTGGAATAGTTTGAGGCTTTTTTTTTTTTTTGCCATCCCATCACTTTGATATTGCCAAATATATAAAAAATAAAATTAATTAATTAATTAGTAATAAAAAAAAAAAATTCCAAGCTATCAAGTGGAGACAATGTACCAAAAAAAAGCGTGACTTTGTGGCTCTTCACTTGTGCTGTCCTGAAAGTGAAGTGATATAAAAATACTGTTCCTCTGTTTTGCACTATTTCTCTAGAGGTCAAAGTGCTTATGTTAATAGCCTCAGATTTAAAATTTAGTATAAATGCATGTGATTTACTCTGTATGTGCAACAGAACCTTCACTTCCTTATACCTCTGTTGCTAAGGAAGCCTGAGAGGTCACTAAAATAGTCAGTGCACCCATCAAATCTGTCCAAACAGATTTCCCATTACTTCAAGTCTGTATGCCCGGGACATATAAGCTGTGGAGCACCTGTACTTCCAGATTAAATCACTGCTGCAGTGAGCTCTCATGGACCACCACACCATACTGCTTCTTCACAGACCACTAGAAGACTAAGCACGGGACTGAAGATGTTTGACCTGGCTCTTGCCCATACTGGCCAGTATTCCTGGCCAGACTGCCCAGTACACACCTTCTGGTGTTGAAGTGGGATTGTCAAAGCTTTGTGGGAAGCAGAGATTCTTGAAAAAGACTGTTGTATTTGTAGCATATTTTCCATTTTCTCACAGGACTGCAAGCAGTTGCTTCCTACAGTTGGTGTCATTTCCCCATTGGTGGAGGGCTGAGGAGGCTTTGCTGTGTGCTGGCCACAGTGAATCTAGATTTCAGGATATTTCATCTCCCAGGTCTTTGTCTTTTTTTCTGAAGAGAAGATTCAAGAACAGAAAGAAAAATTGTTCCTCATTTCCTGCCAGAATGGCACAATCATTGCTAGAGTGTCTTTGCAACAAAGCCTTATGTTCGTCTGAGGAATCATTGTGCCTCTCTTCTCTCCAGGGATTTGGCATGAGGAGGAAGAAGGAGGGCTAAACCTTCAGTGCACATCATCCTGTTTAAGGAGAAAAGATGCTGCATTCAACTCCTGATTTTTGGATTCCAAAAATTCTGCAAGGAACTCACCCGAGCAAATAAATAGCAGCAAAATAAAAAGAGCCTTCCTCAGTCTGTCAGAATACTTGCAAAACAAAGTTAAAATATGACTTTTTCTGACGAAATAATATAAAAATGGGGCACTTAGTGCACCATTTCAAAGTCTGGATGCTAACCACCAGCAGTGAATATATTTCACTGGTAATTGAATGCAGGAATTATGGTAGAACAAATTACTATTTGGGGCCTGGCATACTATAATGAAGTTTTGGCAGAAGTAGAATGAGCTTCTTTTATCCAGCTAGTGTGCTTTTCATCCATCATCCCTTCTATTGTCTGAATGGACTGTAAATAATTTTTTCCTTAGATCTTCCTCATTCTTCTCAGAATCCTTAAAAATAACTCTATTCCTTCCTTGTTTTAGGAACTCTTTCTTTTATCTCTATAGCACCAACTACAACCACAATGCTACAGGCTTCCTCCTTGGAACAATCCAACACCAGGTAGCACAGGGTGACTTGCATCCATACTGCTCAGGGCTACACTGTGCAGCAGCTCACCTGCTGTCTCCTTTGGAGCCCATGAGAAGCCCATGTGGTCCTAAGACATCATTATTTTATGTCGTGACCTTTTAGAACATTTCAACCTGCTGTGGAAGCATCTTTATAGCATGATTTTAAATTAATGCACACCATGAGGCATGGTATGAGTCTCTGTGATGGTACTCAAGAGCATGAGTATACTGCATAAAGCTGAACAAGTCAAACTAGAGTTTTCTGGGAGTAAATTATCCCCAGAATAAATTGTGGATTTCATCTCAGGGAAGAACAGATTTATTTCAAAGGACTACACAGGACTCTGGTATCCACAGAAGAAAATGAGTAGACTTCCAGAGCCTGAGAGTTTCAAGCTGAGCACCCGAGTTACACACCCAAGGTGTGGGTATATCCATAGCCTCTGGCATTTCTAACTAACACCCAACTCTCAATTCTTCCACCTAATTAGCCACAAGTGGTTATACAAATAACAGCTGAGCACATCTCTATATGATTCCTGGAAGTTTCCAAAAGATTAGATGGTTTAGAAGAGAAAGCAGCAATCTGTGCTCCATTCCTTCCTATCAACCCCCCCCCCCCCCCCAAAAAAAAACAACCAAACAAAAAACAACCCCAAAAAACACAAGCTTTTTTAATAACTTCTTTCCATATACTAAAAAATTAAAGTTTATTAGAAACTGGTGTAACAAAGACCGCTTCCCATTAGTACTTCTTTTATCCCACTAAGGTCATTCCAATCTCAGTCACTGCTGTGCACAGGACACACTACTGTCTCATCCTCAGCCACGTTAATTTTGGTCTTACACTTCCAAAATCTTCAGGGCCCTGACTCTATGCTCAGCAAAGTTAGTGGTGGCAGTCCCATTGACTTGCATGTTCACTTGATCTGGGTCAAAGCATACAATTCATAATAAAGTCATTTGGATTTTGTGCAAAAATTATTTGGAGAAACAGTGCCCAAAAAGAGGTTTCTGGAGGGCCCTTAAATCAGCCTTGTACTGGGAAGCACAGTGGAATCAAGCAGTCATAAAGGACTTTTGGAAGTCACTTATCACCAGCTAAGGTGTAAACTCTAAACACTTACTCAGGAGTAGGTGTTTGCTGATAATGCCTAGAAAATTCTTATTTAATGGTTAAGAGTTTTCCTTGCTGATATTAGAATACTTACTGACAAGGATTTTAAAAACCTGGCAAGTACTTTGTAAACTTCCTAGGACAAATGGTTCAAGCTAATTAGAGAGCATGCCATCATCTTCTCTATTTTGCTGTTTGTACTAACATGAGAAAAAGTGCTTTTATACCAATTCTACTGAAAAGTCTGCAAAAATAGCAACTGTCTTGCATGCATTAATTTAACTCCTGCCTAAACTGTGAATCCTGACATACAGCCTCCCACCTCCAGGATCTATGTATCTTATCTAACCAACCCAAGATCTAGAGGTCCACTGAAAAACAAAATCCTCATTTCAAAATCCTTTCCAGTATGACTTCCTTAAAGTTGACCATATCATCAGTACAAATGTTCTGAGGCATAGAATAAAACTTTTTAGAAAAAGATATTTTGCTATTTTCTGTTCCACGGAAAAATCCCAATTACTACCAATAAGAAGGTGAAGGAGTGTAACACAAAGCTTTTATTGACATAGATTAAGGCTTTAAACCAAAATAACTAACATATATCTGTTTCTTTTTTTGAACTTCCAGGTAAAAGGAGGTTAAATTGTAAATTCTTCTGTGTAAGAGCTGCACCAACAAAAAATTTGAGCAAGTTCTTAACTAGACTACCTGTGATTATTTAATTCAATACACTCAATTATGTAAGTATGCAGTTACAAAGATGAAGCAGAAAGGAAAAGATCAGGGTAATAACTACGAAACAACTTAAAGTATCTAAAAAAAAGTCCATAACTTACTTTGTGCGTAAGCTACTTGATTGTAAATGTAGTGCTAAAGTTCTCCTAAGCTCTAGAAGAAGCAGGTCTTCCAAAATGCCTAGAAGAGAGCCTCCAACCTATCTCCCAGAAGCAAAGCAGGATTAAGTACACCCAGGCCAAGCCTGACAGATGTTTGTCTATGATTGCTCTTAGAAATCCTGGCCTGAAGAGTGGTCCACAGCTTCATTAGTACATCGGCTCTCATACATCAATAACCCAACTGGGTATTTTCATGTAAAGTCTAATTTCTTTCTTTGCCAATAATTAAGTAGATCTCTTCTTGTCCTGTTCCTGAAAAGGAGAGCAAATGTACATTGTTCTCTCTATAACATTTTACGTATTGAAGGATTATGTTAACATGCCCCCTCTAAGTTTTCTGTTTTCTAGACTAAACAAACCCAGTCTCCTCTACATTATATTTTCTAATCTCATAATTTTTACTAGTGTCTTCCAAATTCTCATGCCAAAAATTGTTTCACTATTGTAACTAGAGCCAAGCAGAATAGAAGAATTCCCTTTGTTACTTTACCATCCTACAAATCACATTCCTCTTAACATAAACCTAAATTTTCATCTTTTCTTTTTTTCATTATCATAAAAGTATCCCAAATTTTTATTCCCATTTGGTTTGCATCATACCAGCTAAACAACCCCCATTCTTTGAAAAGCACTGAACCTATGGCTCAGTTACATATAGCACCGTTCCTCTGACACCTTTTATTCCAACATACATTACATATCAGTGCAATGCATGTAAGTTCTTTTTAACAGATTGATATGCTTACCTGGCCCCAAACTGAGGTGTGTTAACCCACCCTTTTCCATGATTTGACTTGTCAAGAATATTTTTTTGGACAGACTTAAGTCTGGTGTCAAAACTATATTTGCCTCTGCATGCAGCAAATGTTGTGCTCTGACAGCCTGAGGTGGAGGTGCTAGTGTGGAGGCAGACATGTGCCAAGAGCACAGAGACAACATGTCCAGGAATTTAGCTGAACAAAGTCATATTTACCCCAATACCAGTGATGTTATCCTCTGTTTTAAACAGAAGAAAATTATTCAGTGCAGCTCCATGTTAACTCAGTGATTCCCTGTGGTGGAAAACTGGGGGAGCAGGATTGTGTGTATAACTATTTAAATGCATTTTTCTTCTTCTCTGCCAACATTGTGGGAAGTGTAAGTAATTTTTAAGGATTCTGGGTCATTAACTTCAGCTTCCTCAAATCCCAGAGCAGACTGCTTTAATTCTAGTTAAATTATATTAATTTTTCAAGCCTTTCTATATCTGTGTGGCTAGAGAGTCCCTCACTGGTGTATTTCACAAAAAATAAGACTATTTTTGTATCATTAGTATAAAGATATTAGTATGCCTACAAAGAAAAATAGACTTTAGTTAATACTGTGTTTATGGAAATGAGGTTAATGAAACTTATTGCATTACCTGTAATTTACTTTGAAGATTAGAAAGGGAAATTACTTTTTATAGGTAGTAGATTCTGAGGAAAATGACTTTTGCTTTGAACCCAAAGGACCAGGAGACATTTCCATTAATTTTGGATGAACTGTTGAAAGATAATCCTGAAGAAGCTTCAGAATCATAGTGTATAATTCCTTCTGCCCCCTCAAACACTTGAGGTTGATATTTTTCCACCCCAGTTTACCTATTTGTCTTTCTACTATATGTGATAATTAAGTCACTTTTTTTAGAGCAGATTTTAGGTTTTGGGTGAGTGAGTAAACAAGCACAAGTGAAATAAAAATTCTGAGCTTCCAAAACTCCTTGCTTTCTAATGCTCCTCACCAAGGTGGGAGCTGGGTAAAGATTCAGAGACAAATAACCAATAACAATGGAGTTGTTATTAAGCAGGCATTCTTTACTGCAACGCTGGGGCAGCACTGGGGATTCTCCACCATAAGTGTTCCAACAAATCAGCAAAACACACCAGCTCTTATACAGAAAAAACCAATACATATTCATCAAATTTCCTGGAAAAGGCAGTCTTATGTTAATGGGTTTCCAGAATCCATTTCCATAGACTGAGCATGCATAATAAAAATAGGGTTAGGGTCCTTTCCCCCTCCGGTGGTCGTTCATAGTCTTCCTCACATTATCTGCTAGTTGAACTTTGGGCTTCCTTCCCATACATGGTCATAGAGTTAGCTCATCCATCCTTTGGCCCTGCAATGCTCCAAGGTCAGTTTAAATTAGCTTTCAGGTGCTTATCTTAACACTGGTGTCCTCTTCTGTGCTTAACTTGACGTCTTGAGTCCCCGTTAGCAGGCATGCTCCAGCTTAACAAACCATGTCAAGGCCTGTTTGATCTTTGACAGGCACAAAGTCGAATGTTTCAAGATATCTCATTACCAACTCTACCCAACAGATGAGTAAACTATGCAAGTGAGGCTAAGAAAACAATACAGGTAAGGTTAAAAAGATAAAAAAAATTCTTTGTATGAACTGAGAGACAACCTCGGTTATCAATCCTTTCACATTACATAGAGTCACAGAAGCACAGAATCATAATGTTGTTTTGGTTAGAAGAGACCTTTAAGATCATCAGGTTTACCTGTAACCCAGCACTGCCAGGTCACCACTAAACTATGTCACTAAGTACCACATCTTCACCTCTTTTAAATACCTCCAGGAATGGTGATTCTACCACTTCCCTGAGCAGCCTGTTCCAATGAATAACAACAATGAACAACAACAATTAATAACACTTTTAGTGAAGAAGTTTTTCCTAATATCCAACCTAAACCTCCCCAGCACAACTTGAGGCCATTTCCTCTTGTCCTATTACTTGTTACTTGGGAAAAGAGACCCCCCCACCTCACTACAACCTCCTTTCAGGTAGTTGTAGAGAGTGAGAAGGCCTCCCCTCAGCCTCCAGGCTAAACATCCCAAGTGCCTTCAGCCACCCCATATAAGACTTGTACTTTAGAACCTTCACCAGCTTCACTGTCCTTCATTGGACATGCTCCAGCACCAGATTGTCCTTCTTGTAGTGAGGGACCCAAAACTGAACACAGTATTTGAGGTATAGCCTCACCAGTGCTGACTGTAGGGGAACAATCACTTCCCCACTCCTGCTGGCTACACTATTTCTGATACAAGCCAGGATGCTGCTGGCCTTCTTGGCCACCTGGGAAAGCTGCTGGCTCATATTCAGCTGAAGAGGGTCCCGTTGGGAAGCCGGCCGAGTATCGACAATCACACCAATATGGCTACATGCCGATCCGTTTATTC
>JANIJG010018252.1:0-61747 GCA_024611175.1 Megaceryle torquata | reverse complement strand
GCCCAGGCTGCCCAGAGAGGTGGTCGCTGCCCCATCCCTGGCACCATTGCAGGGGAGGTTGGCTGGGGCTCTGAGCACCCTGCTCTGCTTGCAGATGACCCTGCTCCCTGCAGGGGGTTGGACCAGATGAGCTTGAAAGGTCCCTTCCCACCCAAACCAGGCTGTGATTCTATTATATCCTTTTTCCACTATCCCTCCACATATGCACTTTAGGCTCACATCTGAAGCTCTTATTTAGGAATATTATTAACAGAATACTTTCTTTTTAAAGAATAGATGTTATAAGATTGGGCTTAGGATATCTGTTTCTGACCTAGGGGTTTTCTAAGCACACAGCACTGCAAACTCATCCATCATGGACTCAGGATATGCTCATGCACAGTGGCACAAAATTACCGTTATTCTAGAAGAAGACTTTTATTTTCCCAGATTATTTCTTATCCATACAAGTGTTCACAACTATGCAATGCAAAGTAACAGGATGACTAGCATTTGAGGGAAAATACACTATTTTCAGACCAGATACCAGCTGTCAAGTTAGATAGAGAATACTGCATCAGAAATTTTACAGCCCAGTTCACAAAAATTTTATGTGTCTGTAATTCATGTTTTTGTGTGAAATAGTTGTTCGAATATGCCAGGCATGGTGTGCCCAATAAGTACATGCATAAAGACCAGTCAAGGATTGTCTTGGGTCAGAGAATGGTCAAATGCATTCTAAAAAGAAGAAATACATGAAGTTCAAATGGCCCTTATTGCACTGGTGAAAATTTATATGGAGATTCAGAAACAGAATTTAACTGGATTTCTCTTCTTTATCAAAAAAACCAAACCTGAGGCATGTAAACATAAACACGCTTTTTTATTTCATTGAGTGCCCCAGAGAGAAGTGAAATGGAACAACTGACAGAAAAGCTGATTTTAAGACTCAGATTTTAGGACCGAATCTTTTGTTTCTACCATGTTGTCTCTGGGACTATCCCCCACCCTGACAAGCTTCTCCATTAAGCCCAAACACAGTCTAAACTCCGTGGCAAATTTTTAGGAAGCTTATTTCTTAGTTAAACTGATAAAGAAGCGACGGGCACAAAACCAAAGTTGCCAACCTCAGAAAACCTCCATCCCTTTCCTTTTTTTTTTTTGGTGAAAAGACATCCTCATTATAAGATACAAGTATGCAACAGGCTCTGATCCAGGAAATTATATATTACTTCCTCTGACCTCCAAGGTTAGATGAGTCCTTGAATACACATCACAAATAGGTTGAACTTAATATCACAAAGACATTCTGAGTGCGGTGGACAGGAAGTAAATTAATAATAGAGTTTTTATGCTGAATGCAATCTTTTTACTCTAACCGTAGCATACACTCAGAGCTACAATAAAAATGCTGTACCAACCTATTTTTTTTCATTTGCAACTGAATAATATTAATCTCATCTGAAAAGTACTGGTTCTAACAAAGCTGACTGTAGTGCAAGCAGTCAGCATTTTCAAGTCTAGCAGCTCCCAGAAGCACTGTGTTTTGGAGACAGTCTTTGTAGAATAAGATCAAAACTGTAAAGATACCTTCTGAGTTCTGATAAAGGTAGGGCTAACAGATTTTCTGGGTGTTGATCATCTACCAGCTCAGCTTCACTGAAGATAAAACTGTAAACTTGTATTCAAGTAAACCTGAAACCAGCATCTCAAAAAGCCAGTCAGCTTCTTAGGCATCAATATGCCTTTGTGCATTTTAATTCCAGTCCCTCCAGCGTGCAAATACTGGTTTACTAGACTCAAGTCTCTGTGCCACTGCCTGGGGCCAGCCTTGATCCCTCAGGGACCACACTTTTGGTCCAACACCCTTCAGTTTTTAGTCAGCTGCTCAGAAAAATCAACCTGCCATTCAACCCTCGGCTGTGCAATTAAGAAGCATCAGCACAATTAGAGAATATTTCTGGGAGAATGAAAGTTATGCTTGTTATTGTAATGTTAAGGTTCTATATGGATAAGGACATTTTTGCTTTTTTAAAGTTTATTTTTAGTTTGAGTAGCCAAACAAGACAAAACTAGACAACTGACAATTTATGAACTTATTCTTGATAGAGACAACTCAGCTCATCCAGTCAGGGTGTGTAAATGGAGGTAGCCATATGCTCAGACCCACTGAGCACTAAGAGCTGTGTGTCCAGTGCAGCAAAACACATTTTACACTGGAAGAGGAGGCCTACAGACCACTGGGAGAACATGCACGTGTTTAAAGGGCTTTCCCAGAGAGCAGCCATCTTACGGGAGTAGCACACTCTTCTCCTCAAGAATGACAGACAAAAGCTTCTTAATATGAACTGGTGTCATACTGGAGTGGCCCCACTGATCTGAACAGAGCTAGCCTGATTTTTTCCTTACCAGCTGAGGGACTAGCTCATTGCATCAACCCACTTTTGCTCAAAATTGACCCATCCCTAAGCTCAGTTAATTGATGCAGAATAGTCTCTGCATTTTCTCTCTCCTTTCCCTTCCTTTCTTCTTTTTTTCTTCTTTTTTTTTTTTTTTTTTTTTTGGTCAAAGTGCCCTTATTATTTTGTATCCTAAAGCATTAGAGGCTAATAAAGAGAGCAAGTGGAGAAGGAGATGGAAAAGGAGTTTGTTTGTACTTCACTCTCCATTGGCCCATTATGTTTAAGTCCATTATGCAGTTTACCTGATGCTGTGTTCAGAGCAACTGAATGCTGTACTTCTTTGGAATACTGACATTTTTCTTAGCACAATTTAAATTTAAACCCTTTATTAGCCCAGAGAAGGCTAAGCACGAAACAATACTAGCTCTGGGAGAGTAATTATTTCTGTTCCATTGTCTGGGATGTTAGAGCTTTTGATTAGTTACACTATACAGTACTTAACAGCTAACCAGCCTCACCAGGCTTAACAATACATAAGATTTTCCTTGTCCCAGCAGCACTCCAAGTACTCCTGAAACATTGGCTCTGTCTTTAATCTTGTTATTCACAAATACCTCTAATTTTCTGGGGCGTGTGTGAAAACTACTGTACTGCCAGCAGCATAGAACACCACGCGGCAGGCTCTGTTGGGAAGGGATCTCTGTAAAATGGATGCGTGAAGCTGTGGGTTGTAAGCCATTAAGCTTTCTCAGTACGCTTCTAATGAGCTTATGATAGCCTCACAAAATGACTGTTTTTACTGCAGCCTAGTAAATTACAGTATGTACAAATTAAATCAGTGGGACCCAATGCAAGCTGTTCCTCATCAGGTTCAACACTTCTTTTAAGAAGTGAAAAATTATGACATACTCGAGCAGCTATATGTTTCAGTCGTGTCGTACGCTGGAAGTGTAGTGTACTTAGCTAATTCCTACAATTATCTGCATAACACTTCTCATTGTGTCCCGCAGAAACCCAGTATTTCCTCTCATACTGTTCCTTCACGTTTCAAAATTGGTGTTGTAATGCATGTGAATAATAAATTTGTCTCAGCTGTTCAAAGTTAATCGCCAACAAAATAGCTCTCCGAGGCCTTGATCCTTCTCCCACTAAGTCCAGTGGCAAAACCCCAACTGATTTTCTTTCTATCACTTGTAACCTTCTGCCTTGCATTAGAACTGCTTTTCCTATGTTACCTCCTTGGCAGTCACAGGGTGCCATTAAAAATACTGGTGGATGTTAGTTCTACATCTCCACATATTGCCTCAATTCCTTCTCCCGTGGGTTTTATTGTGGTGCAAGCTGAGTGGATTAGCTCCTGGTGTTCATCACTCCAAGTGACACCGCTATGAAAGAAACCTTTTGGGGAAGTGGTGTGTATGTTACACAAAAACCTCTCTCTCGCTCTCTTTTGTTCTCTGGCTTTCTCTCCACTTCTCTTTGAAGACTGTGGCATCTGAACAATATTCACTACAGTTTGCTCAACAGTCTGCACGGTTTTAAAGCTACTGCTTAAGCACCACTGGAACCTGAGCTGACTTGGCCCCGCTGAACCCAGCAGAACCACGCCAGTTTCCCTCCCCCGAAGCCGGCTTTGTGTGGACTTTTAACCGAGCAGCCCATGGCATCAAGACCTGAATTCCTCAGAAAGTGTCTTAAGGTGAGTGGTGACATTCATACTCTACAAGCACGACGTATGGATGTTAAGACTGCACAGAAAGCATTCTGCAAGATGACTCTTACTACAGGGGCTTGAGGCTGGGTGAGAATCAACAGACATCCTGCAAGAGGTGGCACAGTGTGGACAAGCTGGTGATTCAGAAAGGTCTTCCTGCGTTGGCAGGGGGGTTGGACTCGATGATCTCCAGAGGTCCCTTCCACCCCCTACCATTCTATGATTCTATGTGTCACCTGCAGAAGCATGTTTCAGGCCCTGGGGCTGGGTCTGTGCTTTGGCTCTGTCCCAGTGTAGGCTGGAAGACAGACTGGCTGCAGGGCTTCTCCCTGCTCCCCCTTCAACACCGTGCTCTGGTTTCAGAGGGGTCTTCCGTTGCAGAGGGGGCTTCCATCTGGTCGCTCCTTGGCATTCCCAGATCTGCTGCAGTTTAGATGGATTGCTATGAATGGACAGGGCAGATGGGAATCAGGTGAGAAACCTCATCCTCAGGAAGTCTTCTGTGTGTGAAGATTACAAAAAATCAGCAAATATCCCCAAAGCAAAAAGTTTTATGGGTATTGATGATCATTTTTAATGACAGCGTGAGGCGACGAGGCTATGGAACGAGGGCAGCTTTAGCATCTGACAGGCAGTAACAGATCTTTTATCTACCTGAAGTCATAAAATTTCAACACTTATAAAGAGAATAATGCTTTTTGCCTCCAGTTTTCAAGTTTTCTGCTTCCCATGTTCAAGCCTTCCCTAAAATCTCCAGAGTTAGAACCTTCACTTTCAGGAAGCTGATATATTCACGGTCTTCCTATTTGAGCATCAAGAAAAACACCAAACAACCCAAGTTACACAAATTGTCCTTAAACCTGTCTGAAATGAAAAGCAAAATATGTTGGAAAGAGAAAGCAGCTAGAGTGTGAATGCTTGATTAAAGCAATACTGACTGCAATGAAAGGGACAGATAAAATGAAAACAGTTGCTGCATTGCCATATCCCTCCAACACTCAAAATGATAACATGCATGCCAAGCTGGAAGCCTGTTAAGAAAACAATTTAAGTCTGTGACAAAAAAAAAAACCAAAAACCAAAACCCAAAAAAACTCCTAGACTAATTCTAATAATTTATAATAGCTAAATTAACTAGTGAAATGAAGATGAACTTCAGGTGATTTATGAGCAGTTAGGAAAACTTGGCATAATGTCACTTCTCTCTCCTACTGAAATGACAGCAGTTTTGAGGATCTGTATTGCAGATGGCAGCAGTATTTGGGGCAGCCTTCTAGTGCCCACAGTATTAAGTCAGTGGGATATATTACATTTCTTCATATTTCATTTCCATATTGATCTGAATACGAGTGACAATATTGACATCAACTACTGCATGGCTGTTTTCTGTATTTATGCAAATAGTCACACAAATGCGGTTATGTGCAGAAAATAAGGTGGTTTCTTTCCCCATTTTGCTTGTATATATGTCTGTCTATATGTCTGTGTCTCCACTCCTGGGCTGTGCCTGCCATTAACTGACCTCTGAGACACCCTGTCCACCACCACATGTAACAGGATGTTATGCAGCTATAAACAGATAATTCAGCCTGCTCACCCGCCTTCCTGCCTTTTCCTTCCTTCCTTCCTTTCTTCGTGCCTTCTTTCTTTTCCTCCTTCCTTCCTTCTTTCCTCTCTCAGCTCTGTTATAAAACCTGGCATCATATACCATGCATATGTGAAACATCAGAGCTGATTAGTACAGACAGCAGATCGGAAAACCATGAAGCACTTTTGAAACCCTGATAGGAAGTGACTCTTCCTGGTTGTTGATTTATTGATGCTGACAACATTAGTTTTTTTCTCATTTTTAAAAAACTGAGAGTACCTTGGTAGTTGGAAATATACTGAAGCCAAGTAAATAATGGAAAAAACCCACAACCCTCTGTAGGATTGAATGTCCCTGCTCCTGAAAGAACCTGCATGTGTAGCTTAAAAAAAGAGAAACAGAAAAAAGAAAAGGTTAAAAATGAAAGGCTTTCAGAGATGCTGCTTTACAAGCATCCAATATAATTTTCAGATGCTTACAAAGATCCAGCCCAGAAGCTATTTTGTTTCTTTAGAACCAGAGCCAGTATTGTTCAACCTCTGTCAAGCCAAGGTCTGGGAATAACACCATCTTTTCAAAAGCTGTCTTCCAACAGCCATACACCAATAAACTGGCTAATGAGGGCATTTGACTTTAAAGTGTCCGGAGAAGGTTGAACACGTGAAGCAATAATTTTAAAGGTGAAAGTTACTTAGATATTTTCTTTTAGAAAGCATAAGATAATTGTCTTTCTTTTACCAGCACTTTAAAAATCACTTGCAGACCTGTTTTAAGTCCCCTTAACACACAAAACAATGTAACTAATGTGTCAGTGGACTGTGAAAGCCACCAAGAAACCAGAGGATTTCCAGACTCTCAGACAACTCTGGGAATGAGGTGCATTCATGATAAGAAGACACCAAAAAAAAAAAAAAAAAAAAAAAGAGAGAGAGAGAGAGAGAGAGAAGTTATTTTAGCCAAAAAAAGAAGACAAAGAGTGAATGTTACAGATGAAAGAAAAAAAATAAAGTAAAACTCAAATATAATGGACAGCCTGAGCTTTCACTGCATTCATGCTGGGACCACACATCCCCATATTTCAACTCTGGTGGGCTTGGAGCCTCAGGCTCTGACTACACCAGCAAATTAAGAAGTTCCTCAGCACTGGAGTGATGAATTTTTTGAGTTCTGCCACTGTTTTAGCCCTGGTCCCCCAAACACTTTTCAGGCACATCCCAGAAGTTCGCATGTTCAGGGCAGTTTCCATGCACCCTGCCCTGCAAGGCAAGAGATTTGCAGAGTGTGAAGGTAAAGCTTTGACGAGGCAGCCCCCTGAACAGCCAGCTGGCTTCCTAAAGAAACAACGGTCAATATTTGATTTAGTAGCACAGACAGACACTGCAAAGAGCTGTCATATTGTCAGGCGTGAAAGCAGCACCAGTTCACCAGCTCTTTGGACCTCAGGTTTCTTACGGGTAGAACTGTAAGAGGCATCACAGCAGAGTGTATTGTCTGTCTAGGTTCCCACGAGGCTCTCCATAAGTAATTTCTAATGACAATAACCATTTCACCTTTTGTGTTTGGTTGTCTGATCATAGAATCGTAGAATCATTTGGGTTGGAAGAGACCTTTAAGATCATTGGCCATTAACCCAGCACTGCCAGGTCACCACTGACCCATGTCCCTCAGCACCACACTTCCATGGTATTGAAACCCCTCCAGGGATCACGGGGACTCCACCACTGCCCTGGGCAGCCTGGGCCAACCCTGGCCAACCCTGGAGGGGAAGAAATGTTTCCTCATGTCCAACCTAAAACTCTCCTGTCACAACCTGAAGCTGCTTCCTCTTGTCCTATCACCGCTTCCTTGGGAAAAGAGACCAATGCCACATGGATCCAACCTCCTGTCAGGGAGATGTTGAGAGTGAGAAGGTCTCCCCTGAGCATCCTTTTCTCCAAGCTAAACAATGCCAGTTACCTATGCTGTTCCTCACCAGACTTGTGCTCTAGACCCTTCCCCAACTTTATTGCCCTTCTCTGGACACACTCCAGCACCAGTCCTGCTGGCCACTCTATTTTTGATGTCTCTGATGTCTTTTGATACATTTAGTCAAGCTCATATATATTCTTTACACAGTTATTGTACTACAGCCTATGGAGAGCAGCAAAGCTCTCCAGGTCTCCTGAATCTTCCAAAATATTGTCCCTAAAGGTGAAAGTCAAGAGAAATTTCTGGTGTGTTTTCTACCTTGCTGCTAAAGAATCAAGAAAAAAATCCACTGAAATCAGTGGCTGAATTCCAATTGTCTCCAGAGGGACGATGATTTTACGCATGCAGCCAAAGCTGCTGAGAGAGCCAGATTCTCAGCTGGTGTCCATTGACTTTCATGGAGATTGGCCAGGTCGCATCGGCTGGGGATTTTGCCAGAGATGTTGACAAAAAGGGCACAGATGAAAAGAGTCAGCTACACGAGGCTTAGAGTTAACTTGGCACATATACAAGTAGTTGAAGCACCACCACCAGGGATACTTTTACTACAAAGTACAACAGAAAGAAGGTATAACCAGAAGTTGAATGTTTTTAACCCTCTTAGACACCATATTGATACATCAGGCTGAGATTTCCCCACCTGGAAGCCATGGTGAGGATGACTTAGTTCTGTCTTTTAATTACTTTTTAATTTAAACATATGTAGTGGTAACTCTGATAAATATTATTCCTTCTGTGCTGAAAGTTCATGCTGACTTGCAAAAATCTCTCTAAGTTAGGTCAGCGGCTCAGTAATTTGAGAAGGTGAAGGTCTAACTTCTTGATAATGGAGATTTACAACCTTGTGAGATTTTTCAGCCTTGAAATAATTGTAATTATAATAATTAATTCTTTACATCATACACATTTCTTCTTCCACTTTAAGGAGCTAATAATAAATCTATTTAAAACACTTGAAATACAACTGAGTGAGAAAGAGCCATATACCTTAAGGTAACCTCCTCTCTCTGAATTGAAATGCAGTTTTTATTACATTCTGGCAAAGTAAAGAGGCCTAATACTGTGAATTATTAATGCCTGCATCCATTTTAAATTCTCTTTAGAAAGGAGATAAAAGAGGCCTTGTTGCAAATGACAATTAGATCTACCATCTACATAAGATCATAACATTATCAAGTGGTAGCAATCTTATAGAGGAAAAAGAAAGCAATTAATGATTTTGAAAAGAAATAGTTAAAATAGACACAGATGTTATCAATGAATTTGCTCATTTCCTTTAAGGAAAGAATAGTCTGTGTACATAAATTTGGAGCTGGGGTGACTTGAGAACATGAATACCTATCAGGAAGGCACACAAAACACTGAAAGTAGGGGCTTTTCCTGTGAGGGTTCTTTATAGAGATTTTAAATCTGACTATTCTAATTTAATATAAATGTTCCATACTGCAGGCAAATATTAGAAGTCACGAAGGAGAAGGCACGACAAACTCAGTGGCCTTCAAAGAAGATTGGAAACAAGCCATAAACACCTGCAGATTACCTGCTCCAGATGAAACTCAGCCCCGTACACATCATTCACCTGCCCGCTTCAATTACCATGTCCTGAGTTAAACCAATCAGAGCAGCACTATGCAACTATGCATGAGGAATGTGCTCAACCCAGGAATATTTTAATGGAAAGCCTCATGGGAGTCAGATAAACAAAAAGGACAGTTTTGAGTAAAGACTTTGGAAACTATAGGACAATGCTTGTAAAAAATCCATTCTGAAATTCAGCTTGTGCCCTCTGAAGTCCCATAGGTCTATGAAAGCCACCTCTTTCCTGCATAACCAAACTACACGTCCAAAAGAACGAAACTGAACTTTGGTACTGTTTGGACCAAAACAGAAAGTTTGTACTCAACTGGTTGGCTTTTGCCCAGCCAAGTGTCAACTGACAATCAGACAGGGGCTTTTCTTCCCTTACGAAATGGGAGCCTCCCACAGCAGCAGAGCTTTGTATTAGTAAGGATTTTGCGTATGTCTCAGGATGATTTGTGTCCACAGATGGATCTCAAGCCAGGAGATGTGCTCTGAGCTACGTGCTGTAAAGTTCCCAGTTATGAGCCGTTCACCGCACATCGGTGGAGAGCTATAAGGACAAATGCTGAATCCTCTCCTAGATTCTGTGTCACTGGAAGAAGCTAGAGCACACCTCCATAGTTCTGCCTATTTCTGAGCTGAATGAAGCCAGAAAGCTGGACCTGGACTCTATAGTATTTAAATCGATTCGTATATCAATCATCTCAGTCATAGTAAGTTTAAATTTTTACATTTTTTAGTTTAAAAGGTCCTGCAGTTTTTTTAAATATGCTTCATTATCTAAAGTATGCTTTAGACAAACTTATGTAAAATTTCACAGATGTGGCTACAAAAGTAGGATGTTGATGCTTAACCACACTTCATATATATACGAGATTGCTTCTCTCAAGCAACACATAGATGTCTGTTGTGAGGGGGATTCAAGTGGAGCTAGATTTATTTTTTTAGGTACATTGATATGCAGGCTGAACATTTAAGCGAGCAGACAGACAATGAAAACAGGCAAAACCAGTTGCTGTGTGACGTCTGAACCTTGATCCTGTTCACCCAAGAAACTCCTCCTCTGTTTGCATCCTGCCAGTAAGAAACAAACTAGCTCCAGTAGTATGGTACAGCATCACAAGGAAATCAAACATCATTCCCCTCACTGTAGGAACAGATCTATAGGAGACAGTCTCATGAAAGAATAAACAAAAATTCTACCAACACTCAGAAAAGTGAATGTGGTTGCTGACCCCACTGAGGATAGGCACAGGCTTTAGTGTTTTTATTCCAATTTCGTGGAGTGTTTATGTTACATAACTGTTTTTTTTTCCCCCTCCAAATTTAAAATCCAATATGTCTACATTTTATTATATACATTTTTTTCTTTTCCTTTGGAATTGTTCAGATGAAAAAAAAATTAATTACAAAATATTATCATAGAGCTTCATGAAGAGGGTAATTCACACGTTGAAGGCTTTCATTTTCTTTCATGGCCAAGTTCATCATCTGGACTGTATCTCCCATGAGCCACTTCTAAAGGTTGTGAATGGAAGAGTGTTGGCATCAGAACTTGTGACTACAAGTTACCCACAGCCACGAAAGTCAAACACCTGAGATGCTTCAGCAGAGAGAATCTTACCTCCCATTGTCTTGGAGATACAAGCGTATGTCAGCAGGGAGATTTTAGTGTTAGAATCTGGGTCTGTGTACCTGTACCAGCAAACTACACGGATATTTTGGAAGCTATTGACAGACCCTGTTCTGCGGTGTACTTGTTGCCAGGGCTCTGCTGGTTGCTGGGAAGGCATTTACGGGATTAAGTAACTTGTATGATCTTCCTTCATGGCTGTCACATATGGATTTCAGTGCATAAGAGAGCAAACTGACAACCAGCTATGGCTGATAGGACAGGCAAGAGAGAAGACAAGCAAGAGAGAATGGCTGATCTGTGAAAAAAGAAAACTTCAGTAGAATATTATGTTAAATCATAAAAATAAAATATGTATCTTTAAGACCAGGCCATAAATCTCTTCTGAGTTGTTGAATGCAAATATTCAATGTTGTTATTATTATTATCACTTATCCCGTTCTTAACATGATAAAATTCTATTAAATTGTAGTTTAATCTTTATTAGTAGGTATTTAATTAAGTGAATAGATTTATCGCTCAGTTTTTTATTAATTGACCTGTGTCAGGTAGCTGTAAGTAAAAGGCAGATCTAACATACAGCTCTTTAGCTTTTAAATGTCAGGATTGGGATGATACAGCATTACAACACTTAGCAATTTTCTTATTAACTTCTATACTGAACATTACCCTAGCACATAAATAAAACAGGAGTTACTCCTAATACATAAGGGAATCGAGTCGAACAGGATTATCAAAATGAGTAAGGATAAAAACTAAGAATCAGGAAAGAAAAAGAAGAAAAAGCAAACAAATTAAAATAACATGATACACTGATTTATATGACATGTTAATCATCTATTATTTATCCTAAGTGCTTTTTGAGTTCTCATCTAATTTCACTATAACATCACAGATAGACTGTAGTCACCTTTTCCTGACTGTTAATAATTGATAAGCAATATTTAGCTTGCAAATAGGAAGCTGATGCATAGTCCTCAGAAAGCCATGCATTGCCACGGCTTCTCCCCTTGGGTGAAATCTGCTCCATCTGCCTAAAATCATTCTATCAAGCATGGAGGGCTTTGGGAAGTAGAATCCTTCCAACCAATATCTACCATCCTCACAGCTGATCCACACATTTTGTTCCTGGCTTACCTTCTTTGCAGCTTTCAGCAGCCACTTAGAGAAAAAAGAGGCTGGTGGGTTTTTTAGGTTTGGCTCATTCTTTCTGGTCCCGAGGCCCTAGATGGACACCGAGCGCTGCCAAGGAGAGTGTGCTGGATGTTTACACTGGGATAAATTTCCCTAAGAGTGCCTGTGCAAAAGGATGCCCATAGCACTGCCTGGTTTTGTGGGAATCACACTGGAAATTTCTGATGAGGATTCTGGAGTACCTACTGAGGAAAACTTGGGGGCCAACAAAGAACTGCAGACTCACATGAGCTGAGGGTGCACCTGGGGAGACTGGGCAGCTCAGGGTGAATATTCACACTCTGGAGATGTCAGCAGTACTTTTATACTTGCATTTGCCTTTACAAACTCACAGTTCCTCGTTTGAACAGCAAGGATGCAGTACATTATAACTTCTGTGT
Source organism: Megaceryle torquata (assembly GCA_024611175.1). Taxonomy (NCBI): domain Eukaryota; kingdom Metazoa; phylum Chordata; class Aves; order Coraciiformes; family Cerylidae; genus Megaceryle; species Megaceryle torquata. The sequence goes on along the minus strand of JANIJG010018252.1, from coordinate 49,308 downwards.
TTCTCATGAGACAGATTTTCACACTTTGGACAAACCAGTTTTCATTAATTTTCACCTTTCTGCTCAGAGGTGGTTTTGTTTTCTTTGCCATCATATTCTGGGTATCAAGGAGAGTATAATTGCAAAAGTCTTTATAATAATTTATCACGGTTATCTGATGCTAAAGTTGTAGATAATTATATGGCTAGTTCTGTCCTGACAGTGTTTCAAGAACAATATGGACAAAAATCACACCCAGGAATTAAATTTGTGATGCACCAAAACCTTCTGACTTCCAGCTGAGCTATAACAATTTATGCTACAGGATCCCATTCATGGTACTTGTACCCAGGTAAATTTTTTTGCTTGAATTCCATTTGCCATATATAACAATGACCACTTGGCTTCATACTTTTGCTCTCTTCTCTTTTAATTCATCTGACCTGTTGGCAAAAATGTATAGATTTTGTTTACATCTCTCAGTGAAGAACAAATTCTTCATTATAAATCTTTTTTCTTCTTCTCTGGATGTGGATTTGCCTCTAGAGCTTCCCACGTTGCCCGAGTTTTCCCCGAGTCACACATTTACTGACATTTACTGGCATGCTGACAATACGTGGATTAATTGGCAAATATACTAATACTATATTTATTTATTTATTTTTCAGGAGAAGGAATGATTCCCTAATTCTGAAGCAGTTGCCTCAATTTGGGAAGTCTATTTTGATATTTTACTGACACCATTAGAATGCCTATCAATGAATCTGTCATCACAATTGCTCCTACTAAATAGTCAGCGTATTTAGTAATCATGTGTCCAAAGGATTTGATTAAAAATGTTCCATATTTGCCTCCAAATATGAAAGTAACATAATTTCCCAGCACTGGAACTGCTATCATCATGCACTAAAACCAGCTTAATTTAGTTGTCTAAGTATTTCCTTTCAAATCATTTCATCAGTAACGGTTGCAAATGAACCAAGAAATTTAGCTGATTTCTAGTCAAGTATAATCTAGTGGAATATCTCATGTAGCTCTAGATCTTGATATAGAATTTTCTGATCCAGTTTGTTAAGTTGATTCAGACAACCTGACAAAAGGATGTGGAGTTGATTCCTATTAACACAGACTAAAATCAGGACAGGAAATGTCACCCAGCTCTGTGGACACCCAGAATGGTTGGCAGAAAACCTAAAAGCTCTTCTTTTTCCACATAGACTCTTAAAAAGTTTATTTGAGTTTTAAAAAATAATTAATTTAGAAAGTTGAAAGGTAATGGTGAGAAATAATAGAGAATTCTAGGCCACATAAAAATTCTAATGTCTATTCCTGAGCAATCAGTTAATAAAAGTGGTTTGTTCTTCCTTTAAATTTTATGGAGCTTAGTAAGGATGCAATTCATAGATCATGTATTTTTGGTCTCCTTTGCATATCAAAATACAGTATCTGCTGTTTATATGTGCCAGCAATTACTACACATAACAACAACCAAAATACCATTATACGTACAATTTGATTGTACCAAATTGATTAGTTGTCATAAACAGATGGATGGTAGAAGGGGTAAGCCAGAACTAGTCACAGTCAAAACAACAATACATCCTGAATCAATTTCTTCAAGAGGTATCCACTTCAATTGCAATATTAAAAGAAGCTACTTTAACATTTTTATGGTCTTCCATGGGATGCTTTTTTATTAATGTCATCAGGGATTATAACAGGCCAATTCTGCATGAAGAATATCAGCCTTCTTCATGCCATTTATGCAGTTCTGATATTTTACACAAAACCTGTGTTAAAACAACTTTACCAAGGTTTTAAGTCGTGCCTCTTTCTGTTAGAAAATGCCACAGTTAGCAGTGGCCTGGAGAGCCTCATTTCAGTTCCTGGCATCATTAGTGCTCGTCATTAACATATCCCATATTTCATTCCATGACCAACAACTAGCTGAGCTTTCCACAAGACCCTTTCCCCCTTCTGTACACAGGCTGGACAGTGCTCAGTTAATGAGTAGGCATTAAATATTGTTTATTTCTCAGTTTTCACCATATGGCCCTAGGCTATGTATATACTGAACACAACAAGCACTAAGAAATAATTATCCTCTCCCTTGGGACCATTCCTAGAGCAATCCTTCCTGTACCACCGAAACACCTCACAAACATAAATCCATTTATCTGCACAAGTCCTGTTCAGAAGACAGAGGTTATGCACCAAGCAATTTACAGATGGGAATCTGAGGCACACAAGGTTAAAATCAATAGTTTGACCTAAATTTGGACTAATTTGTAAATGACCTGTTCTTCATGACGTGTAAGAATGCACAGAACCCTACACAGCTGGTCAAAGCTTCTGTTAGCTTTGTTCATGGGTGTGAGCATAACATAGATCTTGAAGCAATATTTGCATTGCAGAGGTCAGGTTTCTGGCATCCACATGTAGATCATGAGATTTCAGAAAGACAGGTCTGAAAGGGAGGTTCGTATGTAGGACAGATGCTTCTTGCTTCTTGGGAGGGTGGCTGAGCGAAAGAAAGAGGAATATCTCTAGAGGAAGGTATCCAAAGGGCAGCTCACCAAGAGAGTGACCGACATGAAGATTGCCACGACAGGCTGAAGAACAGGGTAACATCAGTGAGAGCCAGCAATGGAACCCGGGCAAACTGACAACTGTCTCAGCACATGTACCACTAAAAACCAAACAAAAAGCATGAGATGTGCGAGAAACAGAACTGCAGTCCCAGCACTGCAGCTGCTCAAGGTGGAAAAGGAATAAACATGCATGTGTGCGTAGGAGAGCTTTCCAGCAAGGAGGCTACTGTGTGGGTTTAAGTGACTCTCAAGACAGAAATTTCAGAGAGGTGCCAAGCAATTAAATTATTACAATTTAATTTAAACATTTTATATTGCAGCAGATGGATAGAGCTGTCTCATTTATGTATTTATATTATATTGTGTTAAAAAAGGTTATGCAGGGGACCAGGAAGCATTATATTCACCTTGTCTTAACAGCTACACTTTGAGAAATATTCTTTTGTTCTGGGAAGCAGGAGAAAGAGAAAGACTGGTCCTGCAGTAGCCCAAATGAGCATGACTGGTTCTGGAAAACTTTCTGGAGTGTAGAGCAGAGTAGGTAGTGGCAGAAAGAAAACAAGAGATTCCAAAAAAGTGTCCTGTCCAGTAAGGGAAGCAGTCCCAAACTAGGTTTTAGGAGTGTCCGTTCCTGAAAAGTCATACAGAAGATCTGTAGTGAAGGAGACTGGAGTTTTCCTTGAACCAAAGAGATGCAGAAGGTCAGACTTCTTAGAACATTGCATGGGAAAAAGGTATAAACACTGCAAAGACACAGTGATTTGTTTCCAAACATCTTGTTTAATCTATCTCACCCAGTGCTTCTGAGGCTTCCCCTACTTAGTGAGTTATCTTTCTGTAGTTTGGTTGGTTTTGTTGTTCTTTAAATAAAACATTAGCTTTAGAGATTGGATGTCATTACCGGTTTTTGTCGTGCTCAGATCAAAAACGAGAAGAGGGGAAAGCGGTTTCACTTGGCCAAAGATGTTCCCCTGGAGCCAGCTGCAATGTGATCCTCCCCAGCTTGACAGGAGCAACAGCAGCCTAGAAAACTGCTGGAGTGCACAGCGAAGCTGTGGCAAATGTTCCTTTCAAATAGGGAAGCCACAAAACAACAGATACTTCCTTTTACCTTTCATAGTAACTGACACCCTGGACATCACTTTAGGGTCTTGCAGACCATCATAAGCCATTGCTGTGTAAGCTAACAGACACTGCCCAACATTAAACAAAATAATCTTTGTTACAATCAAAGACTTTATTTGCCTCTTCTACTACCTGAGTAGCTGTCGGTGCTGGGACCTTGCAGAGATGCTTCCCACTTAGAGGAGAAATCAGAACTGCAGGACTACTATCTGCCTTACATACCTTGTATTCTTTTAGATACACAAACCAGTCATTAAACCTAGTACACCACCGGTCCAACACAAGAAAGTGCTGCTATCATTTCAGAGCCAAATGCCAGGTCTCTAGAAAGCAAAATTTCTTCAAGAAGTGGCTCTATTTAGAGAACTGACTTAGAATCCCACCCCCCCCAAAAGCCCTTCTGAGAAATTACATCAACCCCCCAAACCCTTGAACAGCATTTCCTCAGAGTCAATATGCTATTCACAGGCACAAAAAGGAGTTAGGTGACTATGTATAGTGATGCCATCCTGTAATGCTTGCTTTAAAAGCGTATTTCCAGCAAAGACACCACTCCTAAAGAAGAGGCAGTGTCATCACATAACTCAGACTGAATATACATTTTTTCTCTTTCTCACTGTCTTCTATTTCAAGCTTTCTTTTGAAAGTAGCACACTGATTTAATCTGAAAGACATTAATTAATATCTTGTAGAATTTAGGAGTTAGAAGAGATTCTCTGGTGTGTGAATGGTGTATTACCTCACTGCAGGCTCCAGCCTCCTTCTTACTAACAAACTTCTGAGACAGTTCTGCTCTTTCTGTGTTTATAGAATTTTAGGACTCATTTTGCACATAGAGCACTTGCTTATCTTGACTGCCAGGCTTTTGTGATTCCTGCTCCATGTGAGCGTTACCTGATTTGACTAACATGATCTTGGAATCTCAACACCATTGTCAAGTTTCAGAGAAGCTCAGATTTGGTCCTTTGGACTATGTGATGAGGCTTTTTTGTTATATTCAACAACGGAACAAGTTTTGAACAAAGAACATCACACTGTCCGAATCTACACCTTCTATTTCGGCAAGAGTACAACGGCTTCTGTTTTCTAATTTTCCTGCTTTGTTCAACATAAAAAATAAACACTCTGTCTCAGTTCATAGATCTCTTTGTTTCAGCTTCCCTGTCTTCGGTGTTGCTTATTCCTTCCTCTGTTGCATGCACATGTTTCATTAATTTATCCAATTTACTATCCATTGCATCTCCCTTTCATTTAAGTCTCTCCCATGCTGTGAAGAATGACTGTCCAGGTCCATTTTATTTCTCTAAATATTGTTGCAATATCTACAGGAGCTTCTTTTTCCCTAAAGGGCACTAAGACAGATGCTGTGTTTTCCATAACGTCTGTGAATTCTCTTGAGCAGCCTTCACAGGGCTTCTGTGGACTACATGATACTCCAAAACTGTTGTTGCTCTTAGTGATTTGTTACTCTACAGTGACATTTTGCTGATCTTTCTCCAATGCTGGTAAAAAGTTAAGACCCAGAGAGGAAGGACTAATGATTTGAGTATTTGACCAGTCTGCAATTGGCCTAAAGCAATGAGAGACAAGCTTCTGAAAGTATTTTGGTATCTGCCTCCAATGCAATTCACAACCAAGCCTACAGAGGTAGCGTGCTGCTTTTGGTGGGTACCCAGCCCCTGAGAGGACATTCAAATCAGGACATTTTTTTCAGAGGCAAGGTGATTCAATTATTTTTTGTTCAGGTTTTGTTGAGCAAAAAGCAGCATCCTGCTCACTCCTTTTGCCAAGCAGCCCAGAACTTATGACTTACTGGCAGCTGACTGGCTGAGGGGGCAGGGGGGTGGGATGGCTCCTGATTTTCTTTGGAGAGGCAGAGCCAGGACAGCATCAGAGTCCGGATCAGATTGGCTAACAGTACATGTCTGGATTGGAATTTGCCATTGCAGTAGCCTTTCATTAAAGCAAAGTCTGTCCCTGTACAGGTAGATTGATACCAGCTGAATACAGACATATTGATACTGACAGAACAGATAACAAAAGCTTCTTTTATTTTAAGTTGGTAAAAACCAAACCAGAAATAAATGAGAATTTTCATAATCAGGATTTTTTTCCATCATCAACTTATATTAAAAATACTTTAGAAGTATTTTTCCCAGGCAATGGTAGTGGTTGAGTATTTCTGACACTTTCTCTTTAAGAACTTCCTACTTCTCAAGAATTCCCAGTGGGTTAGTTTCTACTTCAAATGTGATGCCTTTGCTGCAAAAGCAGAAGAAAGTCAGAAGATGATTAAATATGCAGAGCTGCAGATAGAAATGGTCAAGGCTGAGTCTCCAGAAGAAAGGAAAATGTGAACTAGAAATACATGTCCTCAATCTGGTTTTATCACTGATGATTTGGGATTTTAGGGCATTTATCTACCACCTTTCAAGTATCAGATTCTCTTCAGGAAACATACATCATTTACTTTCTGTACTTTTCTTCTTTTTTTTTTTTTTTTCTTTTGGATTTGTGGCTTGACCTTGAACTGAGACTTCAGCAAAATAAGTAGATTGTTACCAGGATTAAAAAACAAATGGTTCTCTATCCTGGCCGTACACATTTCATGATGCCCATCCTAAGACCTCTGAAAGAGGCTTTGAATATGCTAAATATTTATCCTGTGAAATGAGGTCAATTCTTAGCATCTTTCAAAAACTGAGACATGCAAAATCATTGGATACTGTTGTAAATTTTGGCTGTATATGGTGGTGTGTATTTATCTGCATGTATGAGCATGTTAGGGTAAAAGTTTTAATTTTCTCTGACGTATAATTTTTCTGGAAAGTCTTCCCTTGTCACGTATAGCAATATGGACCTACCAGGTAATTAAACATAAGGTGACATATTCAGTTATACAAAATATTGTTTGTCAATTAATATATTTACTGAGTTGCAGTAGATGCTTACTATATGCCTGGGCATCTAGTTAAATAGGTGATAAATTTCATTAGAGAGATCCTTGAAACAATTTGTATGGTTTTTTTTTTCTAAAACCTGGTCACTTTTAACACTTTCAAATTAAATCCTTATTTCAATGACTATATTTAAAGTGTGACTTGAATTCCCTGTAGTTCACCTCAGAGGTTTTTTATTTTTACTTCAGGCTAATAAACTAAGAGGCATACCAGTCATACCAGTAAAACCCCAAGCAAGCTGCCCTGGATCATACTTCACACTTCATCAAGATTCTTCCTTGTGTAGTAATACTATTCATAGGGGTTTATATTTGTTTGTTTTGTTTCTATGGTTATTTTTCCACTTACCTTAGGAAGTGTGATTGGTTTTTCTCAGCTTCCAATCTCCACTAGAACATTTTGAGTTGCCCAGAAAATCACTTAAAGCTCTTACTGGTCAAATAGAGCTGAGTGAACAGACACGTGATTTATCTACATCTGCCTGAATGAGGTGAAAACAGTCTTTCAGACACAGGGAGAAAAATACAGAAATGTTTCACCTCCTAAAACTTTTTTTCTTTATTTTAAATGGCTTGGTTATTTCCTTTATAAACAGCATCCATCTAGCATTGTAGGCACCACAACTGTCCTTAAAATACAGTATCTTATCATTTTCGAGATAATAGATACATAGAAAATCTCTAAGTTAAGAAGTAACTTGTTCTTTCTCACCCACCCCATGGGTGAGGAAGAATTTCTTTACTAAATGGGTTACCAGGCACTGGAACAGCTTGCCCAGGGAAGTGGCTGAGTCCCCATCACTCCAGGTATTTAAGAGTCATGTAAATGTAGTGCTGAGGGATATGGTTTAGTCAAGGTCTTCTCAGTGTGAGGTTAATGACTGGACTAGATGATCTTAAAGGTCTTTTCTGATCGAGGAAATTCTGTAATTCTATGTCCCAATTCAAGCTACACTTTGTTAGAAAAAGCCTAGAAATCCAGAGAAGTCTCATGGCACCGTAGGGCTCTGACAAATGAGCAGCAAATCAGGTTCCAGAAGTATGAACTCAGCAAGATGGCTGAAAAAATGCCTCTACAGATGTGTCCCTTTCATAGCTTCACAGAGAAACTGGAACCTTGAATTATTCCAGTCACTCTAGCAAAACCTCTGTCACACAATGATCGTGACAATTACTCGAGTAACAAGGATGCATTAAGGATGTCAAGGACAAAACAACCGGATTTTCCCTCAGAATTTAATGAGGAATTCAAGTGCCTTGCAGACAGGCTGAGATTTTCCTTTGCAGCACAGCACCACATAAGCCCTATATCCATAGATAACGCACAGTGAAGGCTGTTCAGTCACAGCAAATCAGAGGACACTGTACAACCACCATCTCACAGTTTTCCCAAGCGTTTAATCCATAGCATACCTCCTGGCATGCTTCTGGACTGTATCAACTCCTACTGCCCAGGAGGGAGTTTTGTGCCTTGCCGCAGGTCTGTGCTTTGCCTTGGCAGCTGAGCAGTCTCTTCAGATGAGGCTGCCCTGTTAGAGGAGGTAGACAACTAAGCATGAGGAAGCTTGATGTCACACCAGTGGCTGCAGAGCAAGGGAGCAGCCACTGCCTGTACCACCGAGCAGCAGCTGTGAAGTCATGCGTACCAAAATTATCTCTTGGTTTTGCCAAGTGTCACTTCATTTCTCAGTGGGTTATTTTAGCCTTTCCCGAATTGATATGGAAACAAATTCTTATTAAAAAATGCATTAAAATCTTCCAGACAAGTAGAGATGAAATGTACCTTGAGGCTGCCACCACATGGACAATCAGAAAGATACAGAGAAGTTCACAAGCTCTTCGGGAAGTAAGGAGGATGAAGATAGACAAGTTTCTTCAAATCATGATGGAGAGATGTCCTCTGATTTCACTCCCTACCAGCTAATCAAGCCCACCTTAGGCATGAGCAGAATATGTTTCAGGTAGCTGACCTAGAGTCCAAATTCTCCACCCTTGATCTGAGGAAGTGATGGTAGAGGTGGTTACGCTCAACACTACAGATCTTGGAGTCATGTCTCTGTCTTGTCTAGTGGCCTCCTCTATATCCTGTACATGTAACCAACAGCTGCAGGATGTTAAGAGCCACTGAAAGCTCAGTTCTATGTTTCAGGTATTAAATTACTCAAGCCCATAGAGACTTATTTTTGTGCTGACTTTAGGCATGTTGATTAAGTATATCTCGTGTTGACAAGAATGAGACCAAACTGGAAGCTAATTTGTTTCTGCCTGATGTCAGGAACAATATAACTTGCCCACTGATGCCACAGAAAGAACTTTATTCTGAAACAAAGCAGTTTGATAAAAAGCCATCCTCCTCATATAGTTAGGAAATACAAAGGGCAAAGCGAGAATTTGAGTTTTAATAGTGAAGGATAATAAATCCTGTTTACAACCCTTACGACAAGAGGCTCTAACACAAAAGAGATGGAGAATTCAGTTTCAGAAGTATGCTGGAAGCATGTCATCTCAGAGCTATAAATAATGAATTGTTTCTATATGCTAAGGAAGTGAAAAAAAAAGGCAACGTAGTTTGGCAATTTCAAACAATGTGCAAGTCTTTTTCCTTCACTGGGAATGCATAAGTAATAATACCAAAAACCAGATGATTTACTGGCAGAATGTATTTTGACTACAGAAAATCCCAGACTGGTGTATTTAAAGAAAACAACTTTATTTCTTGGGTTAAAATCTTTAATAGGTGATAGGTTGTCTTTGGCCTCAGAATAAGAAAGCACTTCTATTTCTACCTGTCTGTAAGTGTGGATGTCACCCTTTTTGTGTAGAGCTGAATGACAGCTGGCACCATGGCTTATATGGAGTATCTATGGGGATAGCAGAACAGGTATGAGATCAGGTATTCATGGTGGAATATTTCAATTGCCCAAATACCGACTGGATCACTGCCTCGTTAGGGTGAGATGTAGAGATAAGATTTTTGAATGTAGTAAGTGGCTACTGCCAAGAAATGTAAGCTGTAGGCTTCAAGAAAAGATGCTGTTCTGAATTTAGGCATCAGCAGTGCTCAGAACATAGTTCAAAAAGTACTAGTGGATTAGTCTTTCTGCAATAGCAACCACATTACAATTAGTTTCAGCACTGTAGGGTAGAGAGCAGGCTAAATAAGCTCATCATGTAGCTATGCAATTTCAAGAAAGAAGATTGTATTAAAAAAAAAAGAAGATAAAATTAGTGAAACAAGCAAAAGCAACAACAACAAAAAAGCAAATCTCCAAAATACAGAAAGGAACATTCCAAAAAGCAAGATGCTTAAAACAGCCCGGAGTCTGTAAAGCAGACTGTCGTGGAAAAAGGGTAACATGCACACTGCCACTCACAAAGGAAGAAAAGCAGCCCCCCAAAAAAGCTTCCATGGAATGAATGGGAAAGCTTAGAAGGCTATCACAGGGAAAAGCTTAGCTTTTAGAAAATGGAAAGCTTGCCAAAATGAGAACCCCATAAGAAAATGACAGGTTACACACAAGTAGGAAATTGAGAGGTCTAAAAATAATTTGAAGCATACCTTGCAAAGGATTTTCAAACTGATAACAAAAAGTTCTTAAAATACTTCAGGCACTGTGGAATTGGTGGGAATATTGATGACAAGTGTGTAAAAGCAGCACTCAGGGCTGACAAAGGCCACAGCTGAAAAGCTCAGTGAATTCTTTGATGAAGGCAATCCCACAATGGAAATACTCTTTGCAGCAGATAAGGCGGAGAAGGTAGATCCAGTTGAAATAAATATAACTCAAGCACAAGACCAAACAGATAAGCAGGAAGTCAGGAAGTCACCCAGTCCAGGTAGCGTTCGCCCAAGGTTGACCTCCGTGTGAAACTGCAGAAGGGCCACCCCAGGCATGTGACCGCAGGGTTAGAGACAGCCCCTGTGCCAGGTTGCAGGGAGACCGACGACCCAAGTTCCTTATAGAATGAGGACCCAGCAGAAGATCCTGGAAACTACGAACTACAGTGGTATCCACCTTAGGGAAGATGCTGGATTATATGTTAAAGGCTGGGATCAAACTTTGCTAAAGTTAGTTTCCACAGGTTATTTAAGAAACAAAGTTACAAGAGACAACAAAAAGAAACCTCGAGACTGAAGGACAGGAAGCAAAAGTAGGACTTACTGTCACTTCCCAGAATGTAGAAGAGTCAAGTGGGGTCCTTAAGGATCAAAGCCACCACAGTTTATATCTTTCACCATTTTCCCCAAGGCACCTAAAGGAAAGGGGGTGTGAATGTGACATCTCTAAGTTTTCAGATGAGCCGGAGCTCTGCTGGGAATTCAGATGTTGTGACAATGCCAAGAAATTCCAGAAGCTTCATAAAAGTGAATGAGTGAGCAAAAACCTGGCAGACGAGCATCCACACAGATAAAAACACCCGGGGAAAACAATCCAAACCATTCCTACCAAAATGCAGTACTCAGAACTGCAAAGTGGGAAAGAGATCTCACAGTCACCACTGACAGGTCCCTAAAATCATTGGCTTAATTGGCAGGAGCGGCCGAAGGAGACAATAAAGTGTTCAGCATCATTCTGAAAGATCTTGAGAAGTGAGAACATAATTTTGCTACCGTATAAAAATCTGCTAAGCTCCTATCTTGAGTTCAATGTGCACTCCTGGTTCTTGCATCTCGGGAAGGAAGGAGACAGTAAGAATGTAGAGAAGGTGGCAAAGAGGATGACCAAGGTGCAGAGCAGCTCCCCTTGCACACAGAGGCCAGGGCTCTTCAGTTTGAAGACAAGCTAGAGGGATATGAATATGGTTTACAAAGTCATGAAATCATTGGATAAGCTGAATATGGAATGGTTGCTCTTGAAGTTCTTTACTACAAGAGAACATTGTGGAAGCAGCAAGTGTCAGCAGGATCAAAAGGCGATTAAGAAAAGCAACAGACAACAGCTTCAGGATTTGCTGAGGTACACTGCGGCATGAGGACAAGGAGGAGGAAGCAATGCTGTGCACCTAGATTTCATTTCACCATGAAATCAAAACACTGTCAAAGTCCACAACCACATGGATATAGACACACCTGGGACCAAGAAAATGCTCCCAGCTTCCCTTCCCCACAGGGAGCTTAAGTAACTTTCTCTTAGATGTTCAAGAGTCTTGCAGCAGATTTAATCAAAAAAATCTCCCGTATGTGAACACATGAAGGTTTGTTCAAATCACTTACACACCAGGGACTTTTAAGCCTGGGCCATGCCTACATTTTCTCTGTCTTGAGCAAGGAATAAAGTTAATTCTGAAGCACAGTCATTTCTATACAAGTGACAGGCAGTATAATGTTAAGTATAAATATTATTGAATGGAGTACGTTTCCATTCCTCTTGAGCAGTACTTTTACCAATCATTATTTATTCATTGACTAATAGCATTTCCAACATGCCAGCCATTTCATCAAGAGGACATTTTTAATAAACTTTCCATTCTTTCCCCATAAACAAATTTTAAAAGTTGTAATAAACCAAGAATTATGGCTACTTTGGTGTTTATAATATGAAGCTCAGAATTTCCATAGATCTTTGATGGTGACCAAAATAAAGACAAATTATAAAGCCCAGGGGCGAGTCAGAGATCAAACAGTCTGGGACTCTGACAGCTCTGTGCCATGTACCCATTTCATGTATCGAGTTCCTTTCAAGCTCTTCTAACACTAGCCTTTTATGAAACTATCCCCAACTCTGCCTTATTTCTAGCTTCATAAAAAATGGGAAAGAAATTGCCTCTATACCCAGTACTATATTCAAAACTTCTTCAGCCAAAAAGCAGGTGCTTTGTTAGAGGTAAAAATAAAGTAGAAAATAAAGCATTGCAGAGAGGACCTGTGAGGCTGATGTTCACTTTGAGCTTGCAGTGATGTTTGCTCTCCCATCGGATACTACCCACATAATTAGCACTGTTCACTCTTTCCAGTGGAAGGCTTTGGAATGAAGGGACAGAGCGTGAACTTTGCAGGAGGACAGTTATATATTCAACCTCATCAAAAGCCTCCTTGTTGCATAGTTGTTGGGTTGGTTTGGTGAGAATAAAATTGGTTTGGTTTGATGTAGTTTAAAGGCTAGATGTTTTTGCAGCCTGCTGTTTGCTTCAGAGCTGTGGACAGAACAACAAATGTGGAATACAACCAGCAATATAATTGGCAATGTTCTAGAACAACTGCTATTTCATAGTTATACTATTTTTTTATTTTTTTTTGTCTTCAGAAAACCTTTTTGTTCGTATATCCTTGTCCACTGGAACATCAGAAATCCCAGCTAAGAAAAATACTTTTCTGAAACTAATTTGTTTTGCATACACAGCAGTGCAAGCAGACTGAGAAGTGCTTTCCTTTCTGGTGAACATTCATATTATAGCCTTGAGCAAACAGGGATAGTTTTCTTTTCAACTCCATTTTTGGCACAATGTCCTCACTTAACCAAACTGCACTAGATTTCCAGGCATATAAATCTCAACTACCTCTCTTAACTACACACAAGCTTATTGTACATGTATTTCAGAGAGCGTGCCTAATGCACTCTAAGAAACTCACAGAGTCATTTTTCTTCTATTATATCTGATAAATGAAAGATCAGATAGCTTGCACATTCCCGGGGAACAAACTTTTTACTTTGAACTTCAAATCTTTAGATAAAGTTGAGGAACAATGAAGAAAAAATAATAACAGCTACCCAAGATGAGGGAAAATAATTGAAATGCTAAACAGCTGGTTTTGTCAGAAAATAGATATATTACAACTAGAAACAACTTCAGATATCTTATGATAATTACTATAAAAATCTGAACAGAAAAAGTCAGTAGAGTCAACTTTTCTGGGAACTTCAAACAGACTTTGAAGAAAGTCTGTTTTCAGCCTTGATCTGAGCCAGAAGAAAATCAAGTAATTGAGTTTAAGATTAGAAATGAGCATTACATTTTCAAATGTTTAAATGTGTAACTTGTCTCTGGGGAATGAAACTTCTTTGGTGCTATAAAGTGAGTTGTTGGGTTTTTTTGTTTTAATACAGTATCTTCCTTCAACCTAGTCCATAATGATTACTGCTCAGTGTGACCACATGGAATTGTTCTATCATCCTTCATGGTTTAGCAAAAATAACAATCAAGTTAAAGCAATGCTAGAATTATTTGTTTTGGTTTGGTTTTGGTGTGGTTTTTTTTTCCTCTGGAAGGCAAGAAATAACATTTGTAGCTGATCAGAGGTCCTTCCTTCTCCCAGTTCTATTCCTTTTCTTTTTCCAGCATGAAGCACATAAGCTGTAGCCATCTTTAACCACGTCAAAAGTATCTCACCAATTCACACAAAGGGGCTTCCTCATCACTCATCCTGCTATAGAATAAGCTGTCTGTTGGGGTTTTTTTTCCTGAGAATTGCAGATGTAAAACCATTTTTTGCTGACATATAAGATTCCAGAATTTGGAACCAACTTGTTGATATAAAACTACTGATTGATATAAAGTTTTGATCTAAAAGTAGAATGAATTCTCCATCTTACCAAATACATATATATATCCTGGCAAGGCCAACTGTACATCAGCAACATATGGAAGCAAATAGGGTCAATGCATAGGTAGTAAACCACTACCATTATGAAAAGAAAAAATAGGCAGAAAAACAAACAGTGAGCGAAAAATTGAAAAGAAACATCCAGTAAGACCCTACACACCCACTGAAGAGGAGAGCACCCAGGCAGTGATTTGTTTGATTTGGGAGTGTCTCCAGGAACTTCAGTGAGGTGGGATGGCTTCAAGAATGCACACGCACCACCCAGGGACATATAATTGAAAATGTAGCAGATGGATGGCAATTTTTATTCTTCCAATACATACTGGACCTGGAATCTTCACCAGTCAGGGAAAGAGTTTTGGTCCCGAGGATCCTTGCCGTGCTGGTATAAACTGGGTAGTGGGACTGAAGCCCTGGTTTATGTGGGAGACTGAGGGTAATCTCTGGGATTAGTACTATTACTCATTCATGATTCTTTCTTCTTTATTCTCTTTTCTGCTCTTTGGATGGCAGATCTTTAGAAAAGAACCGTTTCCGACCAGCTCTGTGTATTGCAAATGTAAGCACATAAACACTTCTATGTCCATGTTCTCCTCATACATCCTGACTCATTCCCCTAAAGCCTTTTCTTGATTTACATTTACTTGCTTTTGTTGTAGTAAGAAAAGACAAAGGAACAGTGTTTCTTTGGTCTATAAAACTAGTGCATTGTTGGAGATCAGAAGATGGTCTAAATACACATGAGATTGGCCAGAGTAGATCAGGTCCAAAGCCCCTTTAGCCCCACATCTTGTTTCCAATTTAGGAAAGAGAGCAGATACAATCTACTAGCACACTTCAAACTTGTTAAACTTAGGGTTTTCAGAGCTCAATGCTCTTTATAAGAGATACCTAATTAGCCTAAATTCATCCATTCTCTTCTTGAAACCATGTAAGCTTTTAAATCAAATCAACTGAGATAATATTTTTTAAGATATGCTCAGACATCCATGAATACAAAGAAGCAAGCAATCAAGTGGGAAAAATAACACTGTAAATGAATATTCAAACTTCTATTTATGAAATGAAAATAACTTTCAACAATACACAACACAAGTCATAACATTTTTTTTATAAAATCATTTTGCAAAATATCAATAAACTGCACCAGTGAGTTTCTTTGTGTTTTAGACAAGACTCTTTTGGCTCTGGTAGTTCCAAAGAAACTGTCCCATAATCTGAAATTAGCACCAAGTGCTAGTTAGAAATAATAAACAAACCCCAAGCCATCCCTTCTTCTAGCACTTCTGTACACATCTAATATATAGCATTAAAGTATTATAATAGGAAGCATTACTTCAGAGATAATTGCAAGCAGGACCCATCCAGAGCTGCATGGAGCTGGCACTAATGAGAAACAAGGTAAGAGCCAGTGGCTGCTCTGCATGGGTAGGATGTTAGGGATTAAATGATGCTGCACATAATATGAGAAAATATTTGATAATAAGAGTGCTAATGAACAGCTTTTGCTAAAACCCTAAAGGTTCGACTCACAGATGAATTGAAAATCTCAGCTCCTTACTAATACTTGTTTTTCTCCAGTTTATAAAACTTTTGAACTTGAATGTCTCACAGATGCCACAGTCATTTGGTGTGATTAATGTATCCCCCTTTGGGACAGCTTATAAACCACTGCGAGCACACCACAGCGTTCAGGCACACAAGGAGCTCTTCACGCAGACAAAATTTACTGTACCTTCATGAAGTGACAGAAATTGTCCCTTACTGCCCATGCTCTTGCATAAAATATATGACCAGCGAGAAAATAATTTTATCTACTTAAATGCTAGTACAAAGGACTGGTTTAGTTGTTGTTTTCACAAATTACTGGGGCCTGGTACAACTGTAACTCAAAGTGCTCCACATGACTTCAGAAATCAGAGGCCAGAAATCAAAGGCCTGACTACTTTGTACTGGAGACTTTCCACAAGATCGTGAAGCAAGCAGCATTAACCCTTCAGCTAAAAACAAACCAACAACCAAACAAAAATCCCTCCTACGGATAAAAATGTTGCATGAGTGAGCTGATGAGAATCACAGTAGTAGCCAAAGATGTCTGAATTCAGTGTTATGAAACAGAGAATTCCACTTAGCACCTGCTAGTCATCAACTCACTGGCAATAATAAACCACAGGTCCCATAAACTCAAGATGTGCTGTAAGAAATACAAGAAAAATATCCGTTTAAATGGCTTTGGGCTCTTTAAAGAATTGTTCTTGGTATGAAAGGGGCAAAAAAATAGCTGGACTGCAGTAGATTTTGTTTCAGTACAACTGACTAATCCATGATGCAGTTAAGAGCAGGAAATGTTGGCAGGCTCTTTTCTTGCACTGGTCTTGGAAGGGCTGAAGAAACTCCCCAAGAGCACCTTCGAAATGTGACCTCTGAGTGTCCCCTGCCTCTCATTGTCCCTTAGTCAGGATTGACCAGTTTGGCCCTTTTGTTTCCTGCCTCAGCCCACATCTCGCTCATCTCTACAGGAGGAAAAGGAGATTGTCAAAGTAGTGAAGTGCGTTGCCTGGGCATTCAGCTTCCCATTCCTACTCTGGTGCACTCAAGCTTCTCTTTCAGGCAAGTTTTGAGTGCTTCACATCTGCAAAACCTATTTAGGATGAGAACACAGCACAGTCTGAGCTCTTTCTCCATATTATCCCTTGATCTCAGCCCCTGCATTGCCTCCAACTTCAGAGCAGTGTAATTCTGCTGAGATTTTAGTATAATTTTTAGAGACTTTTAGAATCCCTGTGTTCATCGCCTGTACATAAAAAAAGGAGACTGTTGGCCTTGCGGTGGGGGAAATGGCAAAAAGGTAAGTTGCTGTGAATGTGTCGGGGTTTTCTGGTCAGGATGGTGTGTCTTGGGTGAACAGCCCTCTGTAAACCTTTGCTCAGAAGATGAGGTACTTGAAAACAGAGGGGATTTGCAGTTTTTATAAATGCAGATTTTTTACTGTTTGTTTGGGTGCTATTTTCAAAGGCTTAGTTCTACTGAAGAGAAATGAAATCTTTCCCTCATGCAAATTTTCATGCACAGTAAGATTATTATAGGGTGCTGAATACATTAGGACTGCAGAAGACAGTATTGGATTGATTTATGCTCTGTGTGCTAAACATACATTAGAAAAATGCAGCAAAGTTATGTGAGATTCTGTGATGAAATTGCCTCATGTACACATATAGTAAAGGTATCTTAAATGGAAGTTTGCCACGAATCATTTACGGTCAAAAATAAAAGAAGGAAATAATATATTATGTCATGTTATGTAAAATGAAGTAAAACTAAATTAAATTTCTGTCTTTTGGCTCAGTACTTTGCCATATGTTGTCTGAAACCTGTTGAGATTTGAGTGCTATAAGTCATACGAAGGGAACATGAATTCATCAGAGACACTGACAAAAAGAATTTGGCCCTGCACTGATGATCCACACTATCTGCACCCCCACCATCAAACTCTTTCTGAAACTCTGGGTGCTCCAAAAGATTACCTTAGGAAAGACTGAACTCGTTGACTTCAGTGAATTCATCTTTTTCTACAAAAAGAACCCAAACCAACAAATAAAATACTTGTCCTAAATACATGCTACCAATTAGAAGATTCTGCCTTTAATAATTGTGAACGCAAAATAAAAGGTTTTACTATGGACAGCATCAACATTTTATGCTGTCTGATTGCTCAAGATTCAAAGCATTTAGGATAATGTCTCTTCTAGCTTTTTCATTTACTAACCTCAGGATGTAATACAATTCTGGTTTTAATGAATACCTACAGCTAGGCTGGTATACATCATTGGAAGTCCAGCGTACAGAAACAATAAGCTCGAACACAAAACCTATACTGCTTATAAATGACTGAAGAAGTCCAAAATATATGGCCTGGCCAAAGCCTGTCCTCCTAGCTTTAACCAGTCATTACTTCTCAGCAGCAATTACTCAACATGTTACTCTATACTGAATGAATTCCAATCTATTATAAGTGATTGCACATCACTCTGCATCAATCAGAGTAATTCTTGATTCGATGAGGTGCAGTGGGTGATGCCAATTACACTTTGTTGATGTTCTTTGATTGCATATTCTTTTGCAAATACTATAGCACCTGAATTGTATCGCGCTGACTAACCTGGCTATTCTGCATTTCACAGGTTGTGTCTAAAGTCTTGGGCACAAACAGAATTAAGACATAGACCTGTTGGATGGGGCCAGAGGAGTCCACAGAGATGATCTGAGGGCTGGAACCCCTCTGCTGTGAGGCCAGGCTGAGAGGACTGGAGGAACGGTTTCAAATGAAAGATGGTAGGTTTAGGTTAGATATTAGGAAGAATTTCTGTATTGTGAGGGTGGTGAGATGATGGAACACGTTGCTCAGAGAAGATGCAGATGCCCCATCACTGGAAGTGTTCCAGGACAGGCTGGATGGGGCTTTGAGCAGCCTGGTCTAGTGGGAGGTATCCCTGCCCATGGCAGGGAGTTGAAACTACATGATCTTTAATGTCCCTTCCAACCCAAACCATTCTATGATTCTATGAAATGGTAAAATAAAGCCTGTACAGTGCATAAACATCAATTAGCAATAATACCAGTGCATACTGTGGCATATTCCATTGTGACGTAGAGAGATGAAAGGATCCACTAGAATATAGCCTAGAGAAAATGGAAGGAGATATTATCTCTGCTTTGGTTTTTCTTGGTTTTTAATTTTTCTTTAAACTTGAGCTATAAGACAGTTTCTTGACTTCTTTTTCGGTGTCATCTGGACATATAGGCATACACAGGCATTAACTTTGTACAATCCTATCCTAAGAGGGTGTCTGTGCTTTGTTAAAGCCTCACATGTACCCTTCATATCTCCATCTAACACACTGAATGCTGTGACGTTCATCCGATGGTCTCGTGCCAGTGGAAGGTAGGCTCAAGCTCTGCCAGTCTGACGGGAACAGCCCAAGTGTATTACCACACAGCTCCTGACAAGGCAAACCCTAAGTGAAGGAGGTGCTAAAGTCTCCTCTCACTTAGCGGCAGACTGAAGGGTGCTTGAGCTAAGTGAAGGCTACTTATCAGGCCAGGAAGTAGTACTACAATGTGGTACAAGCACAGATATTTTTTCTTTATTTTTTTCTTCTCTTGAGTTCTACGTATCTTGAGTACAGGGAATAGCAAGCTTAACCTAGAGAATTTCTTTGGGCTTGCTCAAAGTAGCTTTCTTTGCCTGGATGTAGAGGAATCACAGACATCACACCCTTTTACAGGTCTACCAGTTTAGTACCAGTCGTAGGCACCAGAGCTGCAATCCAGAAGCACGGTCAAAGAGAAGAGTGATTGTGTACATGCATCCGGAGAGAAGTGAAGATAATCTGTGTGCTTGAATAGCAGTCCTAGAAGCCTAAATTACAACTGTCTTTCTAATCATAACTGAAGGGTAGAAGCAATGCATAGAATCCCATGAGATCTACAGATCTACTTCAGGGCTTATTCAAAAAACAAAACCAGTCTTGAACTGGTGCTGTACACAGAGAGTGCTCTTAAAGCCAAACTAGGGCTACCACCAAGTAATGCTCAAGTCAGTATGACTTCCTTCTTATAGCAGGACTTAGTCAGAAATTATTGTTTCTAGTGGATTCATTTTGTGGGTTTTTTTCCCATTTGAGAGAAAAGCAGTCACTATACAGAGAAAAACCAAATCAAATAGATTTTAAGCCGAGGGAAAAGGAGAGGCATACAGAAAAGACTGTCATGTCAAATTCTGGCATAAAATCTGTGCCTTTATATAGATTAAACAATCTGTAAAGAGACAGTAAATTATAAAATGAAATAGGAGATGAGGATGATCAACAGATGTAAAGGCTTAAGTCCAGAGTGTTCCTAGAAACACAAAACTGACACCTTCTCGCCAGCACAGTTGGTACAGTTTGTACTTCTGTCATTCTGGGACAAGGGAACATCACCATAGGCCTTTCCAGATGACTGGAACACAAATAAATTATATAACATCATGATGTAATATTAACATGACATAAAGGTTAAGGTAAGTGAAGAGAAGACCTCTTCAAAGAACTCTATAGTTTTAAAAAAATAATCTCTTGTTGAATAACAAGAGAGAACTTTAGCAGTCCCGCTGATGTTCTTACTCTTGTCTCCATTGTGGAGGGATCCAACCTTCAGTTTCGAGGAGAAAATTTGAGATAGGCTCCACAAAACGTATGACCACAAAATATTCCCAGCTACCAGGAGACTGCCAGTGTTTAAGCCTCTAACCAATACCCTCTACGCTGCACAAAAAAGTAGGAAATCAAAGTAGTGAAAGCATACTGAAATTCCTGGCATGGGAAGCTCTGAACCAGCTTCTGCAACTGTGCCTCACTGACCTTGAAGTCCTGGAATAAGCCAGACTGGGAGACCCACTGCAGCACAGCTGAGCGTAGAGTGAGTTAAGTGAAAGCAAACTAGGCCTCTTCTTAACTATATTTTTGGAACTGCAACTTTTGGCATCTACAAATGTTAATTTACTTCTGCCAGAAATCATCCTTTCAGCAGATTAAAATCTCTTTGTGGGAACAGAGTCAGAATTAAGTGAGGAAAAGTTTTTGAGGGTCAGTACAGAACCTGTACTGAAAGCAGGAGGATTAAGCAAGCAAAAGCAGCCAACCATCTGTTGAACCAGCGCTAACCTGCCATGTCTGAGCACTCTTAACTAAACAGCTGGTCACTCTCACAATCTATTTCTCTTTCCACTGGTAAATTAGAGAACATCAAAAAAGCAAGAGGAAAAAGTGAGACCTGCAAATAGTGAAAGAAATTTTTTGTGCCTATGGACAACCAGCCTCAAGCTTTCGATCTGGATCAGGCGGGTCTTGTCGTGTATGTTTCATAAGTTACAGGATACGTTGCTGAGGCTTAGTCTCCTTTCCCTTTATTTGGCATTTTGGAAAATATCTTCATGTGTTTTTTCCACATTTCAAGCCTTATGATAGATCCTTGACCAGGAAACAGCCGTGAAAGCTAATTATACAACCTTGTAAATACCACCAGGTATCCTCTCTGACCATGGAGTATGTCTGTAGACCATGCTGATCATGGCTTCTGCAAAAGGTCTAAGGAGTATGAGCTGGGGAAATGCAATTCATCCTTCTGTTCTCTAGCCCAGTTCTTATCAGATCTGATTCACTTACTTTCTTGGCATTGAGGGGATGGAGAGTCCCTAGGTAGAAGTGAAAGTTATTGTTATAAAATGGATTAGAAAAATCTATCAATTGCTAGGTTCATCTCCATGTTACTAAGAGACTAAAACAGCAGGGCAGGAAAGTTTTCCTCATTTGCCAGTAGCCAAACTGTGGCCAATTTGGATTGTCTTCTTCTCTGATGGAATCTCTGCAGCCACATTTCAGGCTTAAAAACCACTTAATTTTTGTTCTGTAAATGCTTATTTGTGCCTTAAATGTGCTAAATGAAGCATTTTAAAACTAAAGAGAAGATTTACAAGCCTTAGAGATGATCACAATGACTGGTGCCTTGCCCAGAAGAGCTGGCAATTTAAATGAGTTATTGGAAACATCAGTTATTGGACATGACCAAAGGGAGCATAGCAGACGGAGTGGCTCCAAATCCTGTTGCATAATGGAAAAATTTTGTACAGCCAATTCCAACTGTGAAAAGGGTAAAAGAAAAAGTCAGATGAGGCTCGCAAGCATGTTTAAACCAACCTGCTTACTTTGAGTTTTGTGTTTCATAAACGAAACACTGACTTGGTGACTATAATAACAACTAGAGGATAAAAATCGCCATGTTCCTCTCAAAATACTTTGAAAGTAGCTCAGGCTTTTTATGTGTATTTGATCTAGGGTGAAACTCCTCTATGTTGGTATAGAGACATGAGTACCATTTTCTCTGGAAAACAGAGCCAGTTTAAGAGTAATTTTCTCCAAAAGAAAATGTCTTGCATTTAAAAGCCAAAGTAGGATTTCCAACTTGTGATGCCTGTCATTCGTTTAAAAACTAAATCAAAATCATTAAGAAAACATGTCAAACTTTGCATTTTCAAGACAATATGATTTTCCAGAGATCTCTTAGCAGCATATTAAACGTATCATTTGTCCCTACCAGCCTCATATGCCAGAAGATACAGTAACTGGTTCAAGCATCTTGAACATTTTGCATTTAGAGTATGAGCAGCATATAATTAAACAAGTGCCTATGTCAGCAGGGAAATCTCCATTGAAGTGAGGATCTGATCACACTAGCAGTTAATTTTGCAACTGTTTTCATGAATAGAAATGCTTCTGGTTATGCAAGTCTCAGAGCTGCTTCTATTCAAGTCACCGAGGCTACTGGAATCATTGAGACTTCAGCAGAAATAGAATCGAAGTCATTATTATTTGAGCCGCCAGCAATTCTTGAAATGCTAGTGACTTTTTCCTTTCTGTGAAATGAAATTTTTGGAAGAGTGGAAAGTGAGTCATTTGGACATACAAATTGGACAAAGTCTTTTGTAATACAAGGAGCTGTCCTAATGGGATTTCATGCCCTTGCTGACCCATGGAGATAGAGCAGACAGTATATTTACTTGTTCAAAAAGAACGTTGATTTTAAGAAGGCAGTACATGATTTTACCAAATATTCACATTGGAGATTCTCCTTCCTTTATAAGGATCATTTGACCTGATAATGCAGACTGTAAATGTTGATCTCAAATGGAAAACAACGATACTTCAGAATGGCTGAGGTAGTTAGTTTTTGATGGGGCACCAGTAAGTCAAGAAAGCAGACTAATAATGCTCCCCCCATCATTTCATCCTAGGCAAGTGAGCTAAATTTAGCAAATAAGCTGGATACAAGGTTCTCCATGCTTGTCAAAATATGATGGCAATTAAACTGGCATCTATTCTGTACCTCATATTTTAAGGAATATATTTTTCAATGCTCTGACAGTTAAAAACTATTTGGATTATTTATGACATTTCCAATGAGTTAGTAACATTTTTTTTTATTGCATTGCATTTTGCATAATATAATTTGTCACTACTTCTTTATTAAGCTTGTTTTATATTCATAGTCATCCCACAACACTATATTTTCCTCTTTGTCAGCTCAGAACTTCATTATGAAGGATGAGGTTTTATCGTTTCCTAGTGATGCAAATGTCTACAGTGAATAAGTGTCATTATGCAGGAACAGGAATTTAGTTTTCCTCCATTAAGCAGCCAGGCTAATGACTCAACAAGTTTATAGCCCACCACAAAATTTGATAGCTTGGTGTGAGTTAAACAAATGATGGTTACATATTTATAGGAAAATGAAAGTGGCTTTTTGGGTGCAGGATGGTGTGCTTGTCTCATTTAAAGCCTACACTTCCATTTTTAATTTAAAGAAGGGGCTTTCTCAGTTATTCCATAAGATGAGCATGCTTTCTATTTCTACATGCCTGACACAACTCCTGTATGACAACACAGTCATGGAGAAACAAAAAAATACATATTTCATGGCCATCTTTCAAATCTCAATGATCCATGGGAACTTCCTTATTTAATAGCTTTGAATTTTCACTATTTTTAATTATACTCATATCAAACACTGAATCCAGCTGAAGATGATATATGCCATGTTGTCAGCAATGGAATGTTTCCATCTGGGTATGATACCCAGTCAACTCTTTCAAGGCCAGTGGACAACTATATAGGCAAAACCACTGCCAAGCTCTTTCTTTTCTCTATACAGTCAGTTTTAAGTAATTAAAAGAATGTGTGAAAAAGACCTATTTGACTGTCTAATTCATCTCCCCTCCAGTACAAATTTGTCCCCATGGTATATTTTTTCAAACGCTTTGCCTAATCTAATTCCAAATATGTCCAGGCTTAAAGCTTTCAGCATTTCCCTTGGGAGACTGTTTCTCAATTTAAGGGATCATGCTGTCAGGATTCTTATTCAGATATTTAGCTAAAGCTTAATTTTTTGTCCTTAATTTCAGTCTATTTCTCCTGAGGACAGATTCCTGGCTGTCATAAACTGTCAGAGCTTCCCTAATTTCCTTTGGGTTTGGACAGTGTACATCAGCTGAGAATCTGGCCAGGGTTTTCCCTTCCTACTGTGCTAACCATTCTTCTTTACTCTGATACATTATACTATTAATCATCATGCTCACACTTAGTTGTGACATCCTGTATTTAATAACGTTTTCAAATCCCACTTTCTAATACCATATTGCTTGCTGTGTCAATCATTCCATCCCATAATTCACTTATTAATCTATACTTCATGTAGAGATTAAAATCAGCTTCTGAACTAGATGAAACTTCTCCATAGTGATGGTAGAACAACTGCCACGATCATGAAAAGAGGATTGTACTGAGTGCAATGAAGTAAGACCTTACTTTTGATAAAAACTGATATTTCTGTTTTCAGATAAAAGCAAATGGAACCAATAATACAATATGGTTTTGTTGAGATGATTTTTTTTTCCCGAAGGACAAAACCTCCTCCACTGTACATCTCAATATTTGTAACGGAAAGTTGGCTGTTTCAGGACAACTCCAGTGGTGCTTCCCACTGATAATCTGCTGTATGCCCCCAGCACAGGCTCATCTGAAATAAAATCACCACCTCACCAGTAACCTCTAAATCCATCAGTGCCACAGCGGGCGGGTATTTTTAAAACAGAGAGGAATGCATCGGTGCAAACAGGTTTCATGACTGAACTGTCCCACTCACATTTTCTTCTTTCATAGGTGGTTTTGTTTCTGGACTAGGCTACCACTGCAGAAGACCAAACCAATGTTTTCCATTGGCAGAGTTCCCTGGTAATGAGATTATGTTTAAGAGATATTTTAAAAGTAACCAATGTTTCCTATTTTAAATGAAATTCCATCTCTCCTGGGCCTTTAGATGTGATAAACTGAGCTCCCTCAAACCAACAGTTCTTGAGATTTCCAAATTCAAATCAAAAGATTAACTACACTTTCATCAGCTAAATTTGCTTCACCAGTTCTCAGCTCATTTAGACCAGTAAATTAAAGTATTTTCTTTTCTTTCCAACATGTCTTAGACAGTGACAAAACAAGAAAGCTGCTGAGTATCACTGAGTGCATATTTACTTTTGGCAGTCACCTCACATTCTGCCCAGGTCTGCCTGATCTGTTATTGCTCACGAGATCTATTGTGGTTTATAGTGGAGACTTGGGAAGAGTACACTTATTTATGTCAGAGTGTCTTGGCCAAGCTCTTTCAAAAGTCAGGGATAGGTTCACTTTTTGAACAAAGCCCTGGTGCATCACACAACAACCCGTGATGAACTTGTCTGTGGTAAGTGAGGTTATCACCAGCAGGAGCTCGGTGGCTACGTTACTTACTAGAAATACTGCAAAAGCAATGTTTGCAAATGATAACACTCTACAACTCAATGGCCCTGACCATGCTTTTCTCCAACCTAATGAGGACAGAGGTTCATCTATAACAGGAGCTACTGTGACAGTATCAAGGCAGTACACATTTTTGAGCAACACTTACAGTGAGAGCACACCAAAGTTTCTCTTTGATTCTGTGAACTTCAGTTATGTCCCCTTAGTGCTGGGATCCCAAACAGTATTTCAAGGGCTTGAGCAATGTGCCCTTAAGAGAGACCCATGGCACTGAGAAGTACATTAGATAAAATTTCAAACTATTGCTTCACTAGCTCCTTGTGAGCAGTAGATCATTTGATCATGTTCCAGACTGTAGGCTTAGATTGGTGGCATTCTTTTTGCTACAGCAGTAGAAATAAATCTCCCAGATAGAATGTATAATGTTAGTTTTTATAGAAAGAGAAAAAAAAAACATGAACCAGTTCACAATCACAAGTTGGCTTTCAGTTAGTTCTACATATTAGCAGTCACAAAAATGAGGTTTATGGCCTCAGGCACTGTATTCAGGCACTTCATCTTTCCAAGTAGCAACCCTATTTTTGCTTCCCTCCAGGCACACACTCACAGGGCAATCATGTTGAATTCTCAATTCAAGTATGAACGGTTAGCTCAGCTTTTCTCTCAACAAACCACATTATAGAAAATTTAGGGAAAATCAGACAGTTACAGAAAATCACAAAAGCTAGATTTTGGCAACGTGATAGCTCTAGGGTTTGAGATAAGAAAATCAAACAGCTGATCAAGAGTAATCTGTGATACAGAAGTCTTGTTTGATGCTGTCTTCTAATAGATGTTACAGACTGTGTGAGAAGTGAGACAACG
This sequence comes from Megaceryle torquata, assembly GCA_024611175.1. Taxonomy (NCBI): domain Eukaryota; kingdom Metazoa; phylum Chordata; class Aves; order Coraciiformes; family Cerylidae; genus Megaceryle; species Megaceryle torquata. Next base: position 22,863 of record JANIJG010018252.1, on the reverse strand, counting down.
GTCCCAGCTCCATAGCTAAAGGCCAGGGGTCCAAATAACAAAGTTGCAAATGCAATTAGATTTTTATTAATAAGTTTCAGCGGATAGATGATGGATATGCTGGAACTGGGGATCTGGAGAAGATACCTCCAGTTCAGGTTGAGGTATCAGTGAAACTTTCCTACCGCTGATGCTGTCCTGGGCTGGCAATGAATTCAGAACCTTTTTTCAAGGAGCTGGATTTGTTTTTCATAAGAATAAAGGCCAGATAGGCTATTCTGTATCAAGGAGAGTCATCACCTATCGTTGATGCCAAACAGTGTAAACAATACTGTCATGTTGTGTATCAAACAGGTTGATAGGGACAGCATGTTCTGAGACCCCTAAAAATCTCCAGCAAGGACCCAGAAAAGGATCCTCAGCAGCTTTTGGACTTGGGCCAGATTCTCTTGAAGAGTAAAGTAATTATTTTCATTTTCTAGTATTTAATTTAACCATAGCATATTGTAAGGTAAGAATAATTGCAAAAAAATCCACCCCTTGGTGTAATAATCTGACCACAAAATATAGTCTTAATGGCACATTCTGTATTGTCTATTACTTAACATCAGTGAGAAGGGGGTTTTTGTGTTACAGAATGATTGTTTCCATTTTATTGATTGAGAAATCAAGGCCCAGAAAAACTACGTGATACCTTACAGACATGCAGAGCTTCCTCATCTGAGTCAATTTTTGTCAGTCCTGTTCCCATAGGTCAAGCATTCAGCTCATTAAAATGTTCCACCATTCCAATTCAAAGACCTTGTGGGCAATCTTTGCAGAGGCTAATGACTTATTTAACATCAACATTGATCTGCCAGGTATGGTCTCTTTGAGCTAGAAGATCTATAAATACAGCTTAATCATTCAAAGGGCTTAACTACCTACTGCATTACTGCAGTTTTGTGTTGATGTAATATTATTTGGTTTATATGAGATTATTGAAGAATCACACTGTGATTTAATATGTACTAGCTAGTCTTTCAAGCACCTCAGGCTCATCACACCCTATTTGCAGAGGTGCTGCTAACTAGAGCCCATGGGCTGCCTGAACGTTAGCTTGAGCTGGTGGCTAGTCAGAATTTCTGTGTCTTGGCATGCTGTTGTGACGACTGCATGCGCAGCAGGTCTAGATCAGCATGTATGTATATATAGATATTAATGTGAACAAAATAAAGCCACACACAAAACTTGGCATTTGTGCTCACACATACTCATATCTCTGGAAAAGTGACCTACAAAGATGACTTTTCTTTCCAAAATCTTTAGTCAGTGGTATGTTAGGGAGCTTGCGGTTCTTTTCCTCAAAGACTTCTGTCTCCTGTGTGAATAGCCAGAAAAACATTCTCCCATTTACCTTTGGCAAAACTAAAAATATGTGATTGTGTTCATAATCCTTATACTTCAATTATATTTCATGGTAATATTTGCTACTTAAATATTATGCAAGCTGTGCCCAGTTTAATGACTGTTTGCTCCTGTTCACAAAAGTCCAAGGTTAGCACAAGGTCAAGCCGCACTTTGCTGAAGAAGCCAGTTATAAACTTGACTAATATAGTTAATCATGTGATGTTTTTCTGGTCGTACTAGTGATTGTGCTGGAGTAGCAAAAAGTTAGCTGAGCACACAATACATTGATTACTCCTGCATTCCTTATCTTCATAGATAAAATATAGATAATATTACTCCTGTGTCTCTCTTTCCTATTGTTATATTTGAACTAAGAGCTCCCTTCTTGCTTAAACATAATGAAACTGCTTTAGCCTGATGGCAAGTAAAATAGGTTTCCTTTCAGGTGACAATTTTAGTTGCTTCTGGTATTTTCTAGGGACATCTGAGGTAAACAGCTTCTGTTAGCTGTTTGCTAACGAGCAAGAAGATGGCTTCTTGACTATCAGCTGATTCCCAATAGTTTGGTTCTGCATTAAAAAGGATCCACACCTTTAGATTGTACCTGCCTGCCGAGTAGGGGGTAGCTGAGTGAGGGACACTTGTTTACTTGGTGATCATACAATAAACTGAGGCTTTGGGACTTTGTGTGGAGGGGGGCAGAAATGGATCCAGATAGTGTGGGAGCAGCTCTGGTGGTTATGGGCCACGGGGCTCAGGCCCCAGTCTTGACTGAAGAAATCAGCCCTTGGAAAAACAAAAACCATGACCCAGATGGAGTTCTGGAGGGAGGCTGCTGCTGCTGCACAGGTCTCAGGAAGCATCAGTCTTAATATCTTTAGATCTTTTTTTATGAAAAATGAAAAAAAAATGAGTGAACGATTCTCTCTCTACATTTCATAGAGTGGAGGGTGTCCAAGAAAAAAATCAGCCCCTAAAATGGGGGTGAGCAGGCTAAAATCAATCTGATAACTGTATCTTCATATCCAGCAACTCCAGAGAAGCAATTCCAGACCTTGCATTTTTTGTCTGAAATGTCACTTTCCCCATGGATGTGCCAAGCTAAAAGAGGTCCGGCGCTGCAAAGCACAGTTCACTGCATCTTGTGAAGCCAGTTCTGAACTACTGGCTGCTCATCCCCTCACCCAGACGTGGTGAGGACAGAACAGAGAGATAGGCAAGATGAAAGTGGCTCTGAGGCAGGTGTTCTGTGAGTGATGGAGCACGGACAGATTGACTGCTCTGCAGGATTCTCTGTTTGCACCAGATTTTAGGGAGCCCTGGCCCTAAGAGAAGTAGGAAATATCAGCTCTCTGAGTGGCCCTTTGGCTCACCAGTTTTCCATCTCTGATTGTTCTTCAATGGTTCAGGACCAAATTAATGATTTTAGACAAAAATACCTTCCTTATGTGCATGGTAAAATAAAACATTCTGCAGGCGATTTTGGATCCTAAGGGTCATACATTTCCCCACTAGAAATGTGGTTTCAACTGACCATAGTGATGATAAAGAGCCAAATAGTTGATTGAGTTAATAATGCACAGGCTGAAGTATTTTTAAGTAGCATTCACAAAATAATATCACATTATGACCTGTCTGGTTAATTTCCCATGAATTATGGAGAACTGAAATAAGCTCTGATAGGGCAGGGTGTACACCAGCACAAGCAGCAATGTGGCAGTTGGTTTTATGATGATATTCATAGCACAAGAAATGAGTCAAATGTGAGTAGAAGTGTCCAAAGTTTTTCATCATATTCCTGTCTTTCAAATATTTACCTGAAATGCTGCCATCGTTTTCACAGAACCACAGAATAGAATCATTGAATAGTTTTGGCTGGAAAAGACCTTCAAGATCATCAAGTCCAACCTTATTCCCAGCCCTATCAAAACCACTAAACCATGTGCCTAAGCAATTTTCACAACAGAGTTTGCAGCTTCTCTGCCTTTATAATTTGTATGAGATGTTCCGGCAGGAGGAAGAAAAAAGTTGGCTGCACTCGCTGAGGAGGAAGAAAGGAGCACATAAAGTTTACAAAAGCAGCAGTGCAGCCCCTTTGAGGTACAGCCAGGTATAAGGCAAGATCAGATATCCCCCAGAAGAGATGCTGGAATAGCAGCATGTGCCTACAGAACTCACTGCCACAGCTCTATGCAGCAGGTGCTGATTTATATAATAAAAGTTCTAACCCCAATGTTCACTGAACGAGCTCTTTGAATGTTTTCCCCAGTCCCATGCAAGGTATGCTCATGATCCAGCAGTGTACAGTTGGCCTTGTGCCTGCGAGTGCCTGTGGAGTCAGGTTGTGAGAAGGTCCCCTTAGAACATTTCACTGACAAGGGTTTGCACTGCCTCGAGCAGAAAATCACTCGCCTAACTACTGCCTTTCTGACATCATTGCTAAGCAAACCCTGAGAGAGCATTTTAGGTTTGTGTTTAAGAAAAAAAGATGTTTGCCTTGATGTGAAATGTTGAGCTGTACTCTATAGAATGGAGTAATCTTGATCCAGTGGAAAAAAAATCTCAGAATTGTAAAATCCAACAATTAGATATCGTAATCTACAATATAGATCTTGTAAAATAGATACCGTGATCTACGCAAAATATATTGAAATCTACAGCATAGATATTGTAAAATAGAAATTGTCATCTACCTAAGCTCATCCGGAAATCACTATGTAGAAGATCAGAAGTAGCTGAAGCATTGCGCAGAGGCAGCTCGTAGCCCATGCTAGCTCCTCTCAGACTAACAGCACCTTCACCTCTGAAAGAATATTAATCATCATTAACGGGTTGGATTCCAGGCTCCTGCCATCATTGCATTTCTGATTATTGAGGACTCACAGAGTTAAGATATATGGGCTGTGAATAATGGTTCACTAACCAGTCTTCAGCCTGTTACAAAGATCTGAAGCTGCAGACTTGGGTGCTCTGCAAAAGTCTCATTTTTCTGACATTTTAATGGATTTTTTTTCATTTTTGATATCTTTAACTTAATTGACAACAGAATCACAACACAGCAAAGCATATTTTTAAAGTATGTATGCTATGGATTGTATACAGATGTTTATATTTGCTAATTGTTAAGATTTCAGGGTGGTTTTTTACTTTGCAGTCCAAGGCCTTCTGCAGCTGGACAGCTAGTAGAGAAGACCACGAGTTGTATTTCTCTGTTCATCAAAATAACTTTAGCTAAATAAATAGTTACTTGTACTGAGATTTTGTTGAACCAGTTCCCCAGAGGTTTTGGTTAAGAAATTTAGATTAGGCTTCAAAGCAAACTTTAACTCATCTCCAGGCAGAGTAATTTCCTCTAGTGCTCTAGGCCACATTTATATGCAGTTAGAAGTATCCAATAAATATTGCATTTCTTATCCATGTAAACACGGTCCTTTTATTTTATAGAAAACAAGAGAAGCTGATGGGCATTGACTGTTCATATTTGTTTTCCTATTACCTGAGAACTGCAAGTCCTCTAGTGACTTTTAAATCCAGGTTGTTAAAAGCCTCTAAAATAAATAAGAATTTACTATTTTCAGTATATGCATTTTAAATACTGAATGAAGATTTGATAAATTAATCGCATGTGTCATTTGCATTAGAATGTACTGTACATTACACATAGTTGTGTTAAACCCCACTTTTTAAATTTGAAGTAGTTAAAGCTGTAGGTTAGGTGAGTGCAGAGCTCTCACTTAGCTCCCTCGTGTCTCTGGCACAGTATTTAATTTCAAGATCACCGGGGATATTTTGCACAGAATAGATGATGCTGTCTGATTAAGGAGCTACTCGGCTCTGCTGCCATCCCCAGCAACGTCCCAAGCTCTCAGTTGCCAGACAAAGCCTTGACAGGAGTGAAAAGCAGCATCTCCTCCCCCGTCACAGCTTCAGGAATGGAACAGGTTGTTTTGGCTGTAGTTTAAGAAAAACACATAAGGGCCTGATACCTGTCATGAAGAATATTAACCAGAATGCACAAAAGTTAGCAAATAAATAAGCAATGAGGTCTTATGACTGCATTCAACAAGCAGGACTGTGAGTCCTGACTGCAGTCTGTTCTTAGTACGCAAGTTTTTGGCTCAAAAGTAGAAGGGCCTGCAGTGAGGATGTGGTTTTCTAACTTCAGAGCAGGAAGCCAGGTCATGGCTGAGATAATTAAGGGAAGCTCCTGAGTGAGGTAGTAGGGCACACTGACGGACAGGCGTCTTTACCTTCCTCATTAATACAAGTATACTCTCTGGTGGAGAAGGCTGAACCCTAACTTTTCCACAGAGCGTGCTCTGGCCAATGTTTAAATGGGATCTAGAGCATTAAGCAGCCAGCACCTTTGAAAGCCAGTTGGGAACTGCAGGAACACCACCTACCAGGGAAATCTTCTCTGTTTACCTTCAAGGATATCGTCAGTCAAGTGGAACGAAAAGTACATGAGGCAAAATGCTCGGCAAATGAAGGACCTTACTGTTGTAGCTCAGTCAATCAGAAATGCCATTTCCTGGAGAAGAAACAAGTTTTCTTCTGATAAAGTGTTCTTACAAAGGAACCAGAAGCAATCAGTATCATAAAGACTGGGAAGCTATAAATAGAAAGAACTCTTCTGTCAAAGATGCACCCACATATAAGAAAGACAGAATTAAAAGTATTTTTTACTTCCCAAATACAGCACAACTGGGCAAGTTGCTGTGTTCTGTCTGAACAAGCAAGAACCAGTTCTTAAGTGGTATTTGCCATCATGGCAACATCATCTTCACATGGAAGAACATTAGAGCCATGTAATTCTGAAGCAAGCAAGACGATTGTGCTTCTTTGGGGTTTATTTGGGAAAGAAAAAAAAAAAAAAAAAAAAAAGAAAAAGTAATCAGACAATCACTATCGACAGAATCAAGGTCCAGGGTGTTGGTACTCTGTGCACATGCAGGTAGGCCAAGACACGTTCAAGTGTTCCACAGATGAAAGCAGGCTCAGGTCAGATGAAACGTCCCAACAGACTTGAACCAAGTCCAGAGGCCAAACTATCCAAATTTGGCAATTAAAAGGTAAAATCATTGAAAAAATATCATGAGGGAAAAAAAGGAATAGTGGAATAAGAAAGCAAAAAGTACTTACAATCCTAATTTAAAGAATAACCAAAAAGGTAGAGGTTAATCCTTATCTTGGTCTATATTTCTAAGCACTTTAACTTTCTCGTAGTAGCAGAGCAACTCTTGTATTTTCACTGTTGTGTATGCACAGATTCCTTCCCTTCCCCTCCCTCCCTTGTCTGCATTCTGGCTCCCCACTAAGAAAAAGTACCAGAAGTGATTTATTTCCTGTGGCAGTCCTCCCTTTTTCTCCTTCCTTTCTGACAATCCTTGGTAGATTTTACAGGCTGTGGCTCTATTTGTCTATATTTCTCATTTGTCACAAAGCTTCGACATTACAGACCTGAAGTTCACCTCATGATATCAGATTCAGTCGTGCTGTTTTTCAGCAAGAGATCCCACGTGCCTTTGTGCTCTCCTGTCATCATCACTGAGAGCTTTTTTTGGTCTCCACGGCTGTCTGTTTGAGCAAAGGAAATATCCGGGCCCTATATTTGATATTTTATTTAACCCTTTATATCAGTATATATATTATACATGAAAAAATACTAATGTCTGTGTAAACTATTTTGGACACAGTCCAATACACAGTCTAAGTACATGCAAGGATATAACAGAATGCCCTCCAAAACTGGGTTTGCTTGTCTTCAGGTGAAGAATTTCTTCTGTCATCTCAAACATACGGAAATTGTTTGGGAGATGTAAAATTCCAGCCCAGGCCTTGAAACCCCCAAATATTTCAATAAGATGTTGAAAAATTGGCTGACAGTCTAAGAAGGACTGAAATAAACTGTTAATCCTGTGATTCCTCTGTCAGCTATAGTGTTAATCTGAAATAGATTTCCTCTATTTTTTTTTTCTGGTACTAGCAACATGTCGAGCTTTGCTCAGAATAACCCCTACAAAACTGCTGGATATGATTTCCAGTTCACATACCAAGTTTTGCAGACCTTCCACTTCTGCATCACCAGTTTCCCTTGAATTATTCAGTTCCTTCAGTTAATGGCTACCAGTGTGCTGTACATGCGAGCCACTATATGTTACAGCTTCATTTACTTCGTGCCATCTCTTAGTCATCTTTAAATTTAGATTTTTCTAAGTGCTTTTCTAAGTTTGTGTCGAAGCCTGGTAAACAAGCTGTGGAGGATCAGCCACCATTAACACAATCTGTCTATCCTGCACCAGAGAGCCCTTGAAGGGAATTTCCAGCGCGATGCTGCAGAGCGTCTTGGCTTTTTGGAATGCTACAAAGTGAATTGTAAAGAGTCTTCACTATGCCAGCACAAGCAACAGCTTTGGTACCGCTTTCTGCTGAATCTGCTTTACAAAGATTCAGTGAATGACAGTTGTTTAGGAAGAGTCGGCGCTGTTTACTTTCTTGCTTTAGCACACTGTAGTTTTCCCCGAAACTTATCCACCCTGTCAGCTGCATTAATCACATTGTTCTGGTTTACAGCCCTGTGATAAGAATCATTCCAAAAATCAAGTCTGTTTTAACTCTTGTCTTTTCATTCCAACTTTAATAGTTCAGAGAATGCTCCTAAGCAGTGAACCTTTTCTAGGTACAAATGATTCATTGTCACCCTTAAGGCAACAAGCTTTATGTCTGATCTGCTTTCATATGAAAATCTTCTACCATATTTCTGGTGAATTCTGTCTCAGTACACTTTCTGTTCAGGAGCTGGTACTGATGACTCAACCTCACAGTCACTTCTTAGCTTCACAGATAATCATCTTAACCACCTTCAAGGAAACTGTGAACATCTGCACATCTGCTTCTGTATTGTTCTCCATCGCTGCATGTGTATGTCTCTGTTGTAATGACTCCGAAGGATCCAGTGAGTCATGTTTCTGAAAACAGATTTTTCTCTAGATGCTTTTATCAGCCTAAGGACTGGTGGGAAGTTCCTCATTAAAATTGCTATAGTCATAAGAGGGCCATACAGCTCAAGGAAGAGGACTGACTTTTTGACATACGTTTTGTATGAGACAACGTGGGATCGTGACCATCCTATTCCTTCATTTCGTCACCCTCTGAACAGGGTGATTCGATAACAGACCTGCTCTTTTTCACGTCTGAACACCTAATGGCTACGTCTCAGCTGCAGGACCCAGAACTGCTTCCCATGGTTTGGGTCTGCACATACGTGAGCTTCAGCTCCTCTCCTGCTGTGTCTTGTGGTGGAAATCTAGACATTCAGCACCCTTTCCCTGAGCTTTGATTTCATGGGTGTTCAGGCAGCAGAAGTGTCTTGATAGAATTCAGTCAAACTCTCAGTCTAGGTGATTGAGATGTGAAAGGCGTGTACCCAGCCACCCACTTTCTGCACAGCTTAAACAGAGTCCACCTGCTCTCTTCTGTTGTAGTCCTAGAATAAGCCACTATTCAGATATTAAAGTGGGAAGTATTACTCTGCAACATGAGCACTCTTACCTTACATGGGATTTGTTTCCTGCTGAGTTACCAAAATAAGTTCAATACTTAATAAACAACTCTAAAATTCATTCTGTCCTTCTTTGGTTTGGTTTTTTTTTTCACCGGGGTCTTGGTCTAGTATCTTTGTCACCAAAAATCAATGTCACTTGCAGGTTGTAACAATTTTTTTGTTGATTTGGAGAAGAAGAGAATATTTGGGGGATTTTTACATGAATAATTTCATGTGACTTTATAATTCTCTCAGTGAGACAATGCCTTCTCTAAATATTTGGTAATCTGATTTATTTTATAGCATGATACTGCATGGACATTACAAAAGTGTTAACCAGTCTCCTAATGCCATCACATTCAGGAATTATTAATTACTCTTTGTCTTCAGACTTCTTCAGACTTTAGAGTTTCAGTTTCCACAGAGGGATGTGGTTTGAAATTTGCAGCTAGTATCTAGTTTCTGAAGAATCAACTTGGACCCTTAATTCAAGGGGAACAGCTGGAAACCCAGAGATGATGCATTGGTCCTTTCTTGGAGAGAAAGGGAAGGTTTGAAACTACCGAACCGCAGCTCAGTGACACAGTTTCAATCTCCCTGAGAAAATTTTGATAACGGATAAGAACAGGGCATCAGCAACCCAGCCTGAGCCAAAGTAAAATTGTCATTCTTCATATTCTTTAAAAGATCAGAACTGGAAGCCAGTTTTACAGCTTTTTTTTGATGCTGCAGAGAGTGATAACACCCGAACACCATGAATTTCATAAACTGTTGTCCTCTCTTCACCTCAGCTCCTACTCTTTCCTCAGCTTCAGAACACAAAGCCCTGAAAATATTTTGTTGTCTGTTTTCAAATAGCCAGTAAAGCACAAACTAGTATTTGTCAACTGTCATCTTTCATCTGAAAAACTCAAAGCAATTAAGAAAATGTATAGTATTAAACATACAGAAGGAATCAATCATTGAGAATCATTTGCATCTTACTTGCAGAGGTACCTTCAGACAGAGGTACCTTCAGTAAGCCAACAACAAAGCTAAGCCTGGACCACTCTGGCCTCCATCCTCTGTTCTAACTATGGTGTGTACATAAACTATGACATTCTGAAGTAGAAGCTTCAGACAGTGAGGAGAATGCCTTTAGGGAAGAGTTAACTTCCTTCATTCCTCTACGCACGTGTTTGGCTAACAATAATTTTAAGTATAGAACAGTGCACACTAAACATGCTCACACTTTATTGCTTGCATTGCAGTTGCATAGGTTTTATTGGTACTATTATTCAACAGTTAGCCTAATACAAGTTTCAAATGCATAGCTTACCTGTAATTTTGCTTTAAATTAAATATAGGCATTCAATATTTGTTTCTAGCTTCTCATTTTTCATTAAATCCATGCAATTCTTTAAAATTTAATAACATGAGCTTTTTGAAACCATTTGAGAATATGGGTTATGTGGTTAAAACACTCTGCAAATAATTCATATGATCAGACTAATATAACTTTAGTGTTATAGTCACTTTAAAATTTTGGAATTGTAATTCAGCTACCAGGAATCCATAACCAATTGTCTTCATACGGTCCTGGGTGACTGTTCCTTCTATAATGAATGACTCTGGAAACCTCTTGTTCTCAGAATAGATTATAGTACATAAAATAAATTAAGTTGCAGTTTTACCTGACAATTTTCTTACTGCGATGTCAGTTGGAATGTGGATTCTAGGTTCTGCTTGTATTACTGCATGTGTTGTTTACAGAGCAGAGAGGACTCAACAGCTCACTTATGGGTGAATCATAGAGAATCTGAGAGATACCAATATGTGGAATTTATCTCACTGATATAGGAGATACCTCACCACCCAAAAAAACCAAAGCAAAACCAAGAACTCAAGGGTTGAGTTAACGATGTTTTAATAAATAAAAGAGGAAAAGGCAAAACAAAGAGAAACAAGTGATGCAAAAATCACTTCCTCACCACCAGCAGACCAACGCCTCGAGCAACAGCAAAACTCCCTCTCATCATAGGAGCTACTCTGAAGAAAATTAACTCTACCCCAGCCCAAACCAGTACACTTATTTAAACAGCATTACCAAACACCTGCCTGGATAACAACCTGAGTACAAATCCGTGCAGTATTTGCAAATAAGTGTCATGTATTTTCAGTTAAAGTGGACAATAGGGATTATTTTATTATTAAATTTTTATTTTTGAAGAGAATTATTTACCTATTAAAGCATAGACTTCTGGGCATTAATTAGTTTTTTTAAGAAATCAGCCATTAGATAATTAGGCAAATTTTGTTTTGGCTAAAGGATGTAACCCCCAAATTTAGAATACATATTCTATTTGGAAGACTTGAAATACATTTCTGAGTGACCAGGGAAAAAGAAAGGCAGAAAATAAGATTGAGTCATGGTCCACAAATCAACACAGAAGAGTTCAGAAAAACATACTAGTGTTGGGGCAGCAGTTATTAACTCATGCTAATTTTGACAACTGCAAAATTCTGTTTAGTGGAAGGGATTGTTTACCTTATTTGTACTCACTGATGGGTTCTAAAAATATCCTAAAAAAGGCAGTGAAGCTGAATGACAATCTCTTACACCTGAAAAGGAATAAAGGCCTAAGGAATGGGGTGGAAGAAAGTCCTAGAAGATATTATAATGCCAACAGCAAGTAGTGCCTGCTTACTTGTCCCACTGACTGAAGCCTGGCCTTAAAGACAAAGTGTCAAGAACTTCTGTTGACTTTGATGGTACCAGTATCTTGCTCATTGCATTATGTTTCTAGAAGAAGTTAAAAGTATTCAAAGACGTGATGGTTGCAGACTACAAGCAATTTCTAAGTGCCTGAAGAAACTGAGATGATTTGGACTGCTTTTTTTTTTAAAAAAGAAAAAAAAGAGAGCTAGACACATCAGAGCAAATATATTTGATTCAGATAAAACAACAGATGCTGCTGAGAAGGTCAATAAGGAACTCCTGTTTACCCTCTAACAATACAAGAACAAAACCATTTGATGAAATAGAAAAAGCAATATACTTTTACACAGTTTGCAATTAACCTGTGGGACTGGCTGTCACGAAATATCAGTGTGCTCAAGATTTTAAGAGCCTTTGAAAAAGAGATGACATTTTATCTGAGTAATGAGAACATTCACAGTTAATTTAGTAAGAAAAAAATAATATTTTGGACAGGATGCAAACACCCATACTTCAGGATATTAACCAATTTCCATTGAAAAGATTGAAAGAATTTTTGTCTGGAAGGATCTTTTCAAAATTCTCAGTGCATTTCACAGTTAATTTTGTAGTGCCCACAGCCAGCCAGACACTGTGACCACAATTGTGCTGTGTTGCATCGTGACTAGATGGGCACTGAGGGTGTCTTGCACTCATTGTATCCAGAGATACAAGATTCCCTCACTGTGTAAAACTATACTCTTTGTATTACTGTAAAGCACTCAGATTCCTTCTGGAAAGCTTTCCAGGCTCTAATTTACTATTGGTTTTACATTTGTATTATTTTCTGGATATCAGAATTTAATTAGACTTTTAAATAGTAGAATTAGTCTCTGAAAGCTGGAAGACTCTTTTAGAGTCTTAATACACGCAAGATTTTGGTCTCTTGCTTGCTGCTTACTACAAGGTAAATAATATTTCATTTTTTCTTATCAACACAATTCACTGTTTTGCCCATTGTGTCTCTTACATTCTTTGACGTGACTTTCTCCTGTGACTATTCTTGCTCTAAACTTTTTGTTACTGAACAGAATGGAAGCTTTATTCAGTCCACTCTCTCTTTCCATGGTGTTCCATTGTCTGGTTGTTTTGTAAAGAATTGTAAATGCGAGAAACTGTTCATTAAAATAATCCTTTCAGTTCCTACATCTTCTACAGATACACACACGCAGGCACACAGAGTCATGCATTGCACCTGCAGTTACCAAGCTAAAAAATAAACTTTCAGAAGTCTGCTGTAGCCTACATAGAAACGCTCACCTTTTTGCATTTTTTATTCTTAGGGTAGACAGGAAAGGTGAGCCAGGAAACAAAAGGATTTACTAAAAAAAATCAGTATTTTCCCTTGTTGAGCAGAAGGGAAAGGTCTCCAAGAGTCATTTCAGAAGGTGAAAGGCTTCAACAACGAGCCAAAATTACTGATGTCCACTGCTTTTGCTTGTTGAATCCAAAGGCTTGACCCTTAGCCTTTCATTTCCCAAGCAACTGACTTAACTCCAACCTATTGAACTGTTCTGGAAATGGTTGTCTAACATTTTAATCCAGTAAAATAATTTGAATAGCTAACTAGGAACTAGGCACAGAATGGGACTGACCCCATAGGTGGGGTTAGGACACTTGCCTGTTGCACAGGATGACTGGAGGCTCCTGACTGTGACTCCAACTTTGCTTTTTTCTCTGGTTTGTTGGTTATTCTGCTCTTGGGAAAGAGATGCTGAGGTCTTCAAAGCACACGTGCTAAGCTGTTGCTCTGACTTACCCTTTCCAGCAGTCCATCTCTAATGACGTTTTATGGAAAGCTGACTCCTAAGACTAAATGTCTATCTATGTCGTTGTTTCTTAACATCACATTTATTCTGAATGTAAATGAAAGTATCTGAGTATTTGATGAAATTATCATTGAAACGACATGTTCTGTAACCCCATTAAATCTGCATTTTCAGATAAAAATATTCTGTTGGAAAATTCCCAAATGACTTTTATAGTTAATACATCCTGTTTTCTTGTTTTCTCTTAGAACACCTAAAATAACAACAAATTGCCCTCTGTATTTTATAAACTCAAGTGCTCTATCCCAGCATTTACAAGCCCTTATATTCACATCCTTCTCCTCTTTGCAGTATATACACTGTGATTGATAGTATAATGAACAGCCATCAAACATTGCAACCGGATAGAAAATTCTGTGGCCAGATTCTGCAAGAAGTTTTAGTGCCTCGATGGTCTTAATACAATTAAGATGCAATGAGATGACTGAAAAAAACCCTGAATGTGTGTTCATGGAAGTGATTGCTGAGGACCCAAACTCTTAACATGTCCAAGGAAATACTGTGTTAACATGGAAGCTAGACAGTTACACAAAGGCATGAGCTGTCCGTGGCATAAAACCTCCCTCATGTAGGGTGTTCTCAACATTCTGTTCCACTTTGGACGGTACAGGAGGTACAGTAACATGGGGTGATGGCAGAAAAAGCTCTCTGAGCAAGAGCTACTTTTCTATTTTGCAATCTATTGGCTACCTGTTATCTCACTATACACAAAAGTCCACTGGTTTGCAGGAGTTAGGTACTGCTGAACTTGAATAAAGTGGTAAGGTTGTGCCTGCTATGAATTTTGAAAATATTAGATGTTTTGGTCTGGACTCTGCCATTTCCTTTGGAAGAAAACGGAGTCGTTATGATCCTATAAAGAACTAAGGCCATGTAATTACTCAAAAGCATCCTTCTTCAGATTAGCATCAAACCATCTATCATGTAAACCCAACTGAGTATGGGGAGATGAACAAAGATTCTCCCCAGCCCTGATGCTGCCTCAATGGGGAGTCTATTTAGAACAAGCTTCCCGGGGAGGCTCCATTAGCTTAAAACATATTGTCTAGCTCTTATTTTTGTTGGTGTTTTTTGTTTTGCAGCCAAAAATCTTCAAAAGCTTTTAAATAACAATGAGGCCAGGCAAGATTGTTGTCTGAATGTAAAAAGCAGAAAAATCATCAGAGAGTCTCCTGTACACATGATTTCTTTCATTCTCTATTTCTTGCATTAAGTCAATTACTTAATGGACAGAAAGTTATTTTAAAATCCTTCAGAGTGTGAGGCAGATGACAGAAAAATCTCCCTAAGCAATGGAAAACAATGTATAAATAATAAGAACCTAATCATTCCCTTTAATGAAAAACTGCTCACAAGGGAGGGAAGATAGGCATGCATATGCACTAAAATTAAGTCATCCTACTTACACGCTCGTGTCCCCGTGAAGCGTGCTCTTCAAGCGCCATTCTGAAGCTTAAATGCTGCTATGCTTCATGATCCAAGACATATGTAGGAAGAAGACAGTGCTGCACTTGTGTCAGCTCATTTTTGGCAGCTCTCCTGACTACAACAACAAAAAAAAAAAACAAACAAACAAACTCTCAAACCAAAGGAAAAAAAATAAATAAAACCACAACAAGAGGAAACTTTTATGGTTCTATTTCTGTTTTGACAAATTCTCCAGACACCAGACGTTTCTCCCCTCCCTCCAAAAAAAAAAAAAAAGAGATCAAAACAACAAACAACTCCAAATCCAAACAATGAAGACTCAAAACAACTGAGGAAGCCTGAGAGTCACATTCTTGGGTATGGGTGTAGAGAAGGCTGAAAGAGTTTAAGTCTACTCCAGTAGCCTGAATTTGTGTCCTTTGGTATGCAGCCCTCTAATCTTTAAGGCAGACACAGGCTCTGGCTACTCATTTCAGACACAAAAAGTCCAGCTTCAAATTCAGATTAGATGGAGCAGATTCAAACATCCAGCAGCTTTCCTCCATGCAGTATTAATAATCAGTTTCTGGCTGTAAGGAGATGGGAACAGAGAGACAATAAAAACTCTTCATATGCTTATGAAATAACATTTGTTCTTTTCCTCCTTCCTTCCTTCCTTCCTTCCTTCCTTCCTTCCTTCCTTCCTTCCTTCCTTCCTTCCTTCCTTCTTTTCCCTCCTTTCCCTCCTTTCCTTCCTTCCTTCCTCCACCAGAGCCCTGCGAGTGAGCGCAGGGTGCCTGTGGGGACAAGCGTGTCCTCGCCGGTGGCCGGGGCTCACCGGCAGCTGCCGCTGGCTCCCAGGGCACAGGTGGCCATGCCGGGCGCTGTACAGGACTGAGAAGCATCACCCTGCGTCCCCTTTGCTCTCACTGGCAGTTGGTGCTGGGGCTCTATCTGCACTGCCCATCTGAACACCTCCGAGCCTGGGCTCTGGCCAGGAGCCAGGGGAGTGTGAGTGGGGTTGTGCCCCTGGGTTAAAGCTTTCAAAGAGCTCAGGAAAAAAGGGCAGGGAAAGAGCTGCTGGGCTCTTGCAGCGGTCACACCATCTGAGGGCTGAGCTGCTTCAAGACAAGGCCGGGATGGCCCCAGGAGCTGGATGCCTCCACAGGCTCCTCACTTGCCCCGCTGGGCTGTGTCAAGGGGCGTGGGCAGGGAACCACCCCAGGTGGCCAATCTCCATTGAGGCTGAGTGGCTTTAGTTCAGCTCAGCTCAGCTGCCATCCAGGGAACGTGGGGCAGGAGGATGCAAATCCCACCGTGGGCTGCGGATCTGGCGTCAGAGCTGAGGGCAAAGCAACCGACCTGCCCCGAAACGCCCTTGGGAGGCATTTCACTTTGCATCTCTGCCAGGGGAGTTGGCAGGGAGGAGGGGGGCTTTGGACAACCCTGCGGGCATCCCCCAAGAGCCCTGGGAACAGAACTGTCTGTACCAGATCCCGGCTGCCCCCGCAGGGCTCTGAAGAGCCCGGAGCAGAGCCCCAAGTCCTAGGGGGGGAAGACAAGGGGACAGAAAAGGGCAGCGAGTCCCGCGCCCGCCTGGCCACGGCTCAGCCAGGCCCGCAGCCTGCGCTGGCCACCGCAAACCTTCGGCGCGCTCGCCCGCCGGAGACGGCAGAGCCTGGCTCTGGGCCGAGACCATTGCGTCCCCGCCACCGAACGGCTGCAGCGCTTTAAAACTGGACACGACGGGTACTCGGGGTTAAAGCGACACGGCCGGGCACTTTAGGACCCAACCTTAGGCTCTCTAAAAAAAGAGAAAGAAACAAGTTTTTAAAACCCTCCATGATAGAGAAAAGGTGGTTGTTTTCTTTTTTTAATCTTCATACGGTTTCTCCTCTTGTGTGACCCGGAGGCAGAGCTGGCTCGGCTCCAGCTATCCCCTGCCACAGGAACTGGGAGCTGAGCCTGAGCCGCTGCTGCCCGGAGCACCGTTCAGCCCTGGCTGCGTCCCTGGCTACCCAGCACTTCGCCTGACCTGGGGCTGGCCACTGACCCTGGCTCGACCCGTGTGAATCCACAGCAACCACCCGCTGCCACTGGGATCACAGGGGGGGAGCCAGGGTCCGAGACCAGCCCCTCCTTGCCCACATCCCCACGAGCACACCTGGCCCCAGCGCAAACTCACCCTGCTCGCCGCAAGCAAGGCAACCAGCGGAACCCCCTGGTGCCGGCACAGCCAGGAGAGTTTGCAGTGGTCCCGGGGTGTGCCCAAAGCGCACGGCGCTGTGCAAAACTCCCGGCGAGCGGCAGGGATGGCTCCTTGCCACCTGCTCGTAATTTCACCACCAAGGTCTCCCCCTCCTGCCACGGTGCTGCCCAGCACCCCAGCCCACCTGCACTCCAGTCATGGTTTTACCGTAATAACTGGGGGAAGGGAGTAAATTTGGACCTTCTCCCAAGAACGCAGTGGCTCTTTTCCTTCCTGAAAAATGGTGGCAGGATGAGTTTTTGGGCAAGCAGGGGCTAACCCTCCCCTGCTGCCTGGCCGCAGTTTGGAGCTGGGTGTTTTGCACTGCCCTTTTTGCACCCCGAGCCCCCCACCCCCTCCCAAGTGAAGAGAGAGAAGAAGGAAGGAGTGTTTACGCACCATCGGACTTACCCCGAAATTGGAAGCGGCAAAGCGGTCGGAGGCTGAGACGTTGGTGGAAGCCGTGGTGTGGGCATAGTAGGCGTTGATGTTGGCTAGCAGGGTACTCATCACGGCCGGCACTCCCGGGCACATGTACTTGGAGGAAAGGCAGGCGAAATGCCTGCGGAGAGAGGCGGGGGGTGAGCGTGCGGGGCCGCAGGAGGGGCTGCCTGTAGGAAGGGGCGTGGGGTTTGGGGTGCACACACAGAGAAGGGGAGCGAGGGGTGCAGGGGCGTGGGGCGAGCTAGGGGAGCGCGGCTGTGCGCGTGGCAGGAAGGTGGGTGCAAACTGCAGCAGGGGAGGAAGTTTTACCGACAGTGACACCCCCACCCAGGGCTGGCGCAACCTCTTTGAGCAAGGTGGAGGGTGAGGGACTCACGTCATGGCCTGGTAGATGGACTCCACCCCGTAGCGCATGGCGAACTCATCCACGATCTCCTGCGCCGTCTCGTCAAAGTACACCTTCCAGGCGTCATCCCCCTTGGCGTCGGGGATCTTCACCACCCCGTTGTTTTGCAGATCCGTCACAAAGTGGAAGAGGTTCTGGAGGTACAGATGGATCCCATCAGGTCCCTGGGAAGGGTGGGGGCCATGCCCCTGTGCCCAGGCGGGCGGCTCACCTCGTGCAGGCAGGTGTACTGGACGTGGTAGGGAGCCACCTTCTCCTCGCCTTTGATCTCCACACTGATGTGCAGCCGGATGGCTCCCGACACAGCCGATTTGTCTGTCCGCTTGTCTGCAGGGGTACAGGGAGGGGGATGAGACGTGAGGCTTTCCCCAGAGCAGCTCTGCTCGCTCCAGGGACCAGAGAGGAGCACACGGCTCTGGCACAGAGGGGCTCCTGGGGCTGGGGCCAGGGGGATGCTCAGCACCAAGTGCAGCCAAGCCAGGGTACAGTGCAACCAAAGCACTGCAGAGAGGGATGTGGCCGTATCTCCAGGCACTCCACAGCTGTGGCCTCTCTGTGCCTCAGTTACTCCTCTGCAGAGGGCCAGTGCTCCAGACCTCCTGGGCAAAGGGTTTTGAGAATGACCCTGGGAAAACACTTGATCCCAATGGCTTTCAAAATTAAGTGTTTTTAGCAGCAGGTTTTTCCTGCTGGAACAGCCTTCACACCAGGCCTGGCAGCACAGGGCCGGGGTCCCAGCTCAAGTGGGCTGTGCTGGGACAGCCACTTACCGAGGTTGTACCAGACGTCCATCTCCCCACTCAGGGTCCGGACCTCGATGATCGTTTGGCCCAGGAAGTCATCAGACTCCCTCTTGAAGCGCTGCTTGACACGGGACTTGATGTCGTCATCTTCATCCCAGACACGGACTTTGATGCGGTCGGAGGAGTTATGGCACTCACTGGGGAGGCGAGAAGGGCCAAGCCCGGAGGTGAGGAGGGAAACCTTTCCAGCCTCTCCCCAGCCTCTGTTGCTCTAAACAAGAGGAACCATCCCAGCACTGGGCAGGAACTGGGGAAGAAAGCAGATGCTGAGGCACCAGCGCTCCCCACTGGGCTTTGCAGGGCTCTGCCACAGCCTGGATCAGCCCCCACAGCTGGGAGCCGAACCCTCCACGGCACAAAACCGGCACTCCCAGTGATCCCAGCAGCACCCCCTCCACCCTCAGCTGGGGCAGGATGAGGCCCCAGCCGAATCCCCACCACCCCGCAGGGATAAGCTGGCAGCCAGCGCAGCCCAGCAAGACCGCGAGTGCCCGGGCAGGGAAATGGAGGGACCAGGGGTGAACTTACAAATGGAAATTCTCCTCCCAGACCGGGTTGAGATTGCCATAGATAGTTTTAGTCCTTTTTTTGGTCTTTCCAACCTGGACAGTGACATACGGGTCACTGGAACCTGTCTTATCCTTTGCTTGCAGGCCCTGGGCACAAACGACTGCAGCATGGCACGGCACAGCCCAGCGCGCACGCCCACCCGCACACGGCACACGCAGTGGAGAGAACAGACAGAGAGAGGAGTCAGTGCCACAGCCACACCGAGACCCCTGCAGCAGGCACCTCTTGTCCCCAGGTAGAGCCCCTGGGGGTGAAGCCACTTGGTAGGTTGGGGGGGTGCTGGGGTGTGCAGCTCCCTTGTGCAAGGGGACGGCCACGCAGTCCCCCACAGCACGCGGTGCCAGGCACAACCAGACCTACCCGTGATGCTGATCTTGGCCGACCATTTGGAAGTGCCATCCAGGACACTCTGCTTCACCGCCTTCATCTGCTGCGTGTGTGTGGTCTTGGTGACTCCAAACACCTCCTGGATCAGCTCGAATATCTCCGGCTTGTTGCGCTCCCGAATCTTCATGCGGTCCTTGAGCACCATGATGATATTCTGGGTCCGGTCCTCTGCTCCGTGCTTGGAGCTCTTCTCTGCTGCCCCTGAGAGAGGACAGCCATGGATGAGACAGGGAGGGAGGGCAGGTGGCATCCAGGAGTGAGACAAGAGCTCCCCAAGCCCACTATGCATGAATGAATTCAAACCTGGAGGGGTGTCCACCCTACTCAGGACAGGTCTGCCCTGCTCACCATGGATAAAGCAGGAGTCCAGCTCTCCCTGGCCCCCTCCCTAAAAAGGGATGAGGCTGAAGGCAACAGCTACTTACTCTGCAGGCAGTCAGCATTGAGCAGGTCCTGGCACTTCTCATGGCACTTGACCCCACACTCGGCGCAGCGCATGCCCTGCCGGGCGATGCCCCAGAGCAGCCCCTCACACTCGTAGCAGTAGGTGGGGGTGGTGGCCGTCCACACCTCAAAGTTGTGAGGTGTCGTGCAGGAGATGGGGTACACTAAGGCTTGCAGGGTCTTCTTGTAAACATGGTTTTTCTGTGCAAAGACAGAAGAGGAGGGGTGAGAAAACCTCTGGCAGAGGAGCTGAGCCAGGCAGCGGGGTGCAGAGTCCCCACCCACGGGGGCAGCCGTGAGCATCCTGGCTGCTCTGGCATCGCTGGAGGAGGATGCTGGTGTGGCACATACCCTGCACCTCTATTGCTGGCATGGCCTGCTGGAGCTCAGCCCTCCCATCAACCCCCCCCACACCCCCAGCCAACCCCAGCACCTACCAGCTCCTCCTTGTTCAAGGTGCTCGAGGCCAGCGCAGACGTGATTCCCGCTTTCCTGGACTGGACCAGGGACTGTGGGAAAGAAATACCATTCCCAGATGCAGCAGAGCATGAGGTGGCCCTCTCACACTCCTCTGGGGTTCCAGTGGCAGTAAAACACTTGCGACGAGACCTCACCCCAGACTGGGGTGTGCTGGCTGCATGGGCAGGCAGTGGGGACAGCCCAGTTCCCAGTGATGCCAGTGCTGCAAAGGGCCACCCTGCTTTGCAGTGGGACTGGAACCAGTTCAGCAGCCTTCAGCATTCCCAGTTCAATACCAACAGGGCAGAGCCTCTCTACGTGTGTCTGAGTCCCAGGGTAGGGAGCACTTACCATTGCCTGCGGGCAGCCAGAGACAGCGATGGGGAGAAAAAAAAAGACAATTAGTGGAAGTCACCTCACAGCAGAGCCACGTCCTTGCCCCTTCCCTGCTGGAACGAGTGGGAATCGGGGCAACACCAACCCCTGACCCAGCGCTGGGCCAGTCCCCGGGGGGTTTCCCACCCCAAGACACAGCACTGGCTGCAATTTGCCAAATCCCAGCAAGGAAAGGCAGCGGCCCTGCCTGACCCTCACACTCTGCCCATCCCATCACCCACAAGCCAACCCCCCGACACTGACACAGCACAGTGCAGAAGCATCAGCGGCTGCCCGAGCGGGCTGGGGGGTGGAGGGCACTGGAGTGAGGACAGCAATGGTGGGAGCAGGATGGGGGCAGCGGGAGGGGAGAGGGCAGACAGGTCGGGGACAGGATGGAGGCACCCTGGGGCGGGCACAAGGTGGAGGCAGTGAGGTGTAAAGAGAGGGGGGAGGAGGCAAAGGGCACCTAATTCTGGGTGCAAAAGATGTCTGGTTTCCAAAGTCGGTCACCAGGGGGTGAGAGCAGAGTGACCCTGGGCATTACAACCCAGGGGCTGGGCAGGACCCCAGCATGGGGGCTGGGCTGTATCGACAGTGTGACAATGGTGGGGACAGGAGCACAGGGTCTGTGCAGCTCAGAAAAGCCAGCGCTACCCCTCCTCTGGCACAAGGGTCCATCTGCCCAGCACCAGTGCGGTGCGAGCTGCCGGGAGCCTGTGGTGGGACAGGAAGGGACCAGGGACGCAGCCCCGGTAGAAATGGGAAACGAGACACAGCCCTGGGAAGCCTCGGGCTGATGCTTGGTGTAGGGAGCCCTGGAGCTCCGTTAAAGAGAAGCACCCTCGGGTGGGGAGAGCCCAGCTGTGCCATCCTCACAGCTCCCTGCTAAGAGAGCCAGGGCCGGGAGACCCCCAAAACAGCCTGGGACACCCTCGCACCCCACCGGCAGGGCTGGAGGAGGCTGGGCAGGGCTGGCCAGCAGCACCCAAGGGTGCTCTCTCTTTAACCCTTCAGACCACGCTCACCAGATCGCTGACTAGAGGGAGAGATTTGCGTCCAGGCTTAATGTCGGGCATGCTGTTAATGCAGCGCAGAAACCTTACTGCCGCCCCCCTGCCGCCAGCGATGGCCAAGCCAGGCCGGAGGAAAGAAAACAGAAAACAAAAGCCATGTTAGAGGCAGCTGGGGAGCAGGGCACGGGCGCCTGGCAAGCCCTGGCTGGGGCAGACGGGTGGCAGAGTCCAGCGGGGCGCAGCGGGAGCGAAGCTGGTAGCTGTGTGGTGCAAGGCGTCGGGAGGAACCTCACCAAATCGCTAACTAGGGGGATGGGTTTTCGCTTGCGTATGTCCGGCATGCTGTCTATAATGATCAGCCCGCCACCAGGCCTGCAAGAGAGACAAAAGTCAGCGAGGAAGGGGAAACTGAGGCAGGAAGGGTCCCCCTGCTACTGCCTCATGTTCACTTAAGACGTGGTGGACAGGACTGCAGAGTAACCACTGGGTGGCCTGGGACTCGCCTGTGGGGCCCCCATGCCCACCACCACCCCAGCCAGGGCAGGGGTCACTGAACTAAAAACTCTGGGGGGAAGGGGATTCTGGCAGAAAATGGCAATTTTTCCTCATGTGAAGATGTTTTGCTTCAGTGATGTGGCAGTGAAGCACAGAATCACAGAATGGTAGAGGTTGGAAGGGACCTCTAAAGATCATCAAATCCAACCCCCCTGCCAGAGGAGGGCCACCCAGAGGAGTTCACACAGGAACAATTCCAGGCAGCTTCTGAAAGTCCCCAGAGCAGGAGACTCCACCAGCTCTCTGGGCAGCCTGTTCCAGGCTCTGTTACC
>JANIJG010018250.1:75824-104635 GCA_024611175.1 Megaceryle torquata | reverse complement strand
AGTCATGCATCCACAGACTGGATATTTAAATAGATCTATTAAAATACCATGAAGTATGAAATAAAGGAACACTAACTGACCTTTGTTGTAATTAATATTCTTCATGGCAGAAATTAATTTGGTCATACTGATTTTCCTATAACTATTCTGCTTTTTACTCACCTGTGACAGGGATAATGTTTCATTTATCCTAAAAATAATGTTAAAGTTGTTGCATGGTTGTTTTCTTTCACAAATTTTGAGACTAACTGCTAAATTAGAGATATTTTATTTCACTTACAACAGTGAAATAGAAGCCTGGAGTAAAAAAATAGAGTAAAAACACCTCTGGGTTTCTTTCTACCTTTGCATTATGCTTCTATAATCTTTGCTTTAGCAAATGACCAATGGGCAGAACAAAGTTGTGTAGAAAAACAAATTTTTTTCTTTTTTTCCAGTAACAGTAATTAAAACAGTGGAAATTCCAATCAAACAATAATGAAAACAAGCCTTGGGCAGCAGGTAGGCTAACAATTTATTTTGTTTAGGCTCAATTTCTCTGGTGTGTGACTACCATGGGCAATACAGTGAAAGACCATTCTTGCCTTGCAGTTAAGAAATGAAGAAGTTGGACAGTGTCCCATCCACCACTTTTCTCAATGCTTTTGTTAAATGTTTTTTGTTTGATACAGATTTGCAGATTTTGCTTGCACACAAACACAAAGAAGCAGGAGTTTGTGAGCCTTAAGAATGTCCAGTTTAAGTTCCTGTTCAAAACTGTTTTCTCCAAATAGCAGCTTTTTAAGGAACACTTGATTGCTTTTGTTCACCTGGTTTATTCTTCAAATTTCTTTCTTTTTATTCTCTGATTCTCCATAGCTTAGCTCCAAAACATGATCACATCTTCAGATTTGACAGGGATAATGTGACCACGAATACTTTCTAGTTTGTGAGCTTGAGAGCATTCAGATTTTTTGCAAAAGCCTAGAAAAGATCAGTGGAACAATACCTGTAAAAGTTTGTAATGTTGGCAGCATATGTTGTGAAGAAACTGTATTTGCTATCAAATCTACTGGTTATTTAATTTACTCCATCAGCACTTGTGTGCTTATCCGACAGGTTACTATTAATTGGCCTGCAGCTGAACTTTGTGCCACTCATCACAACCCTTCGAGCTCAACAGTTCAGCTTGTTTTCAACCCACCTCTCCACATATTTAGCCCACACTTCATCAGCTTGTCAATGAAGAAGTTATGGTAGACAGTGTTGAAAAGTGAAGCCCTGTTGTCCTGGTTTCAGCTGGAATAAAGTTATTTTTCTTCCTAGTAGCTGGTATGGTGCTGTGTTATGAATTTAGGATGAAAATAATGCTGATAACACACTGCTCTCTTTAGTTGTTGCTGAGCTGAGTATATACTAAGCCAAGGACTTTTTAGCTTCTCATACTGCCCTGTCAGTGGAGGATGGGAGCGCACAAGAAGCTAGAAGGGGACACAGCAAGGACAGCTGGCCCAAACAAGCCGAAGGGCTATTCCATACCATGTGACATCATGCCTAGTTCCAGTGTATAAACTGGAGGGAGCTGGCTGGGAGGTGTGGATGGTTGCTCGGGCATGGTCTTGGCATCAATCAGTGGGTGGTGAACAATTGCGTTGTGCATCACTTCTCTTTTCTTGTGTTTTATTTCCTTCTATTTTTGCTATATTAATTTTAATAGTAATTTTAATTATTATCATATTTTATGTAATGTTATTTATTAAACTGTTCTTGTCTTCTCCCCATCCCACTGTGGGGGAGAGGAGTGAGCAAGAGGCTGCATTGTGCTTAGCTGCCTGCTGGGATTAAACCACACCACCTTAGTAAATTCAAGACAAACAACATCCACCACTCTACACTCATCCACCAAGCTAGTAATTTTGTCACAGAAGGCTACAACATTAGTCAGGCATGATTTCCACTTTCTAAGTCCATCTTGACTGTTCAAAATCACTTTCCTGTCCTTACTAAATTTGGAAATGGTTTCCAGAACTATATGCTCCATCACCTTTCCTGGGACACAGGTGAAGTTAACCAGCCTGTAGGTCTCCAGATCCTCCTTCCTGCCCTCCTTGAAGAGTGACTTTGGCTTCTCCCAGTCATCAGGGATCTCCCCAGACCACCATAACCTTTTAATGGTTATGAGAGAGGCTACTCAATGCCATTGTTCAACTCCTCATGGACTTGTGTATGTCCAGCCTAGTTTTGCTCACTTTCTTGTCCAGGCCTCTAGGACTCCACCAGTTTCTTCTTTGCTTTTTTTTTTTTTTTTTTTTTTTCCCTACACAGCCAACTCAGCAAGATCACATTGCTATGGGCTCCATATCTTTTCCCTCACTACTAAAAACTGTATTTGATCTTAAAATTTCCCTGAAAAGGGAACATGTTGCAGTATGTGCCTCTTGCTATGAGCTCCAAAGGCATTGTATATTAATTAGAACTAATTGTTTAACATCAGAACCAGCTGTATTTAAGCAGGTATCACAAAGAGCTAAGAACCTGAGATCTACATGAGCACTGTTTAATAAAATCTACCTACTTAATATCAACATATCTTTTACTCTGTTGTCATCTTCGCATACTTAAGTTATTATTGCTATTATTAACTGTGGCAGGACAGAAAGTGAGTTAGAACCTCTGAGTTCCCAGATGCTAAGAAGAGCATCAGCAACATAAATCATAATTACTATACCAAGAACTCACAGTCAAGCAGAGGCATCAGCACAAGAACACTCGGACAAGTAGCAACCAAGGGACCACCAAATATGTAATCACAGCATCCAAGAACCTTGCAACCAAGACAGAATTAGTTATTCAAGTATTCAGACTGCACAGTCAATTCAGAGCTCTGGTTTGTATTTGGGTCTAAATGAACACATTACCTGAAATCTCTGGGAAAGGGATATTGGTTCCAGGCATTTTTTAAAACTTAATATGGAAAGACAGTTTTTCATTCCCACTGAGCCAAATCATACATTTGATTCGATAGGAGACCTCCTACCTGGTTTTCAAAACATTCCTTTAAATTTTTCTGGTGTCTGCTGGTGATCATCCTTTGGATTAAACATTTTTTTACTGCTGATGAGAAATGTCCTCTGTTAGGGGATCACCTCTGCTCCTCATTGCTCCATCATGTTTGTATAATTATGATTAGAGAAATTATGCCTTCTTACACTGTGGTTTGTAATTTTGGATGCCTAATCCTGTCACTGCTAAAATGAATCAAAGCTCTACTGAGTGAATCACCAGGATTATTTCTGATTTGAACAGACCTTGACTGTTCCTGCTTTACATGCCTGATCTGATTCATTGGCTCTACTTTGGTTGCACATGCTCAATTAGAAACAAAGCAACAAACTAGTCAAGCTCACCATTTAATACCTGGAGGATTCCTTCAGAGCTGTGGCAGCCCTTAATGGGGTATTTCTCTAGAGCTCTGTTAGGCCTTGCACTCGGTGCCTTTTACAAATAATGGAATTACTCAAAGGCAATAGTGATAGAAAACAAAGTTTGCAGGAACAGAATATACTTTTAGGTGTACGTATTGTGAGGCCTCAGGATCAGGTGATAAAGTCAGTCATTATAAAATCCTGGAATCCAGTGAAATCCTTTCAACTTGGTCTTGCCTATCAGTGAAAATTATATAGAGGTAGATATGACTAATATTTTTTTTCTCTTCTCTAACCTAATTAAAAACTTTCTTGAAGAATATTTTTATAGGAAATCGGGTAGCGTGATATTTTCTGAAAGCATACAGAAGAAAATTAAGTAATATAATTGCAGTAAGTAAATAAAATGTTTACTATGCAAGAATGTGGATCTTTACTCATTGATTAACATACTTCACCGTGAGGCAGCTTTATTGATTAATGGGGATGTAAATGGGAAAGCACATGGTTTTAATCAAATTAGAAAGCAAGGAACACAGAAAATTGAAATGCATAAGAAAGGTCATGTATATATTTTATAGTCATTCATCTTTTTCCAAGCCTAATAACATAACAAACTAATGTGCCAAAAAAACATAAAAATAACAGCAGTAAAAGGACTGGTATGTAAGTCAAATCTGCACTGACTTCTAACAGTTGAGAAGGAACATATCTCTTCTTGATTGGTTGATCACACTCATTCATATGAAAATATCAATGGCCACATTAGGTCAAATTAAAGATCCACTTCACCCATTATTCCAGTCACAGATACTGGTCAGTAGAAGGGGCAGTTAAAGCAGCAATCCATTTGCTTAAGAGATGTCCTCAGGCTCAGGCCATGATGCTGATAGTGCTGCCTGGAACACAGGCACTGAGTGTTCTCGGAGCTGGTGGGAAATGCCATCTGTGGCTACTATTGATGTATCAAGAGGCAAGAAGTACCTCTGGGGAAAGCTGGGCAGAAGTTTGGAATGTTGTGGAGGAATTCTGGCAACTGTGGGAATGCTTTTGGCTCCCTGGTCCTATCGCACCTCCATGAATGACCAGCACCTAAAAGTTTCCCAGACACCTTAAGGAGTCTCTAGTGCTGTTGGTGGTCTGCTCACTGATGGATGTGCCCTTCCCGAGGAGTAAAGGGATTATTTGTTTTTTGCACTTTCGGTCCTTTATTTGTTCCTTCTTTTCATGCATTGTCTGCAATAATGACTTGAATTCATGTACAGCTGTTGGGATTTTTTTACCCTTTGATGTATTGGAGGTGGATGGCAGAGGACATCCAGTGTTTCTAGGAATGAAGTGGCATTTGGTTATTGCTAGAAATAGATGTGACATTTTCATATGGGCAATGAAGGTGATTCTTCTTCCTGACTATAGCTTGTTCCACTAGTGCCAGTGCCACTGCACAGTTCACAAAACCTAGATTTTTTTTCAACAAAGTTGCATTTGGGCTCTAATTGTGATGGTAATTGAATGCCAACACTTTAAGTAGTTTTGAAACAATGTAAACTTAGGAAAATATGAAGAGAAGTTTACATTTTCACTGCAACAACATAACCTAATCATCAAAATAAAGAAGCGGTTTCCAGAAGAGTTTTGCTTTTCTTCTTAACAAAATAATAGTAATAATAGTAACAACTCATTTATTCCTGGATGGAAATGCATTTGTTAATTTCCTTTTATGAAGCTGTTTCCTTCCAAGCAGAGTTGTCCAAAATATTAAAAAAGAGCTACTTAAATACCAGAGTCTGTAATATGATGGTTCTGCTTTCAAAGTGTTTGGTTACTTTACAGGGCCAAGATTTGAGAAGGGTTATTCTTAACCTAGCCAGAATAAAAAAGCAATCCTATAAGGCTGATATATATTTCTGAAATCCTGGATGTAATGCTTATGAGTCAGGAGGAAAAAAATAGGACTGAAAAAAAGCAAAGGAAGACTGTGAAGCTTAGAATAACAATTCTAAAATTTCATATAGAAAAAAATATTTTTAAAAGACATTAAACTGAAAACAGTTGAGTCTAGAAATCTCTAACTTTGCATCATTTCTTTGAAAATAAGCATTTTCGTGAGTTTTAATTAATTTTAAAGTTGTTAACAACATTATAAAGGCATAAACTGAAATAGACCCTGCACAATAAACCAAGACATTGGTAATATTTCGACACCTGAAAATAATGACTACCTTTCGGAGATTTCTTTCTGTTTTAATTAACCACCAAAAGCATGGATGCATTTTAGTCATGAAGTTGTAAAGTGGAAGTGTTTGGGACTGTTTCTATAACCTGGGATGCCTGAAAGATGAATGGCACCTTAACTTTCCATGGCCATGACCAGCTTGTCCGCCATATAGGATGGTGGACCCTGTAAATTTAGCCCGGTGGAGCCAAGAACTGCAGGTGATTACAGGATACTTGCAGTCACTTTGGCTAAAGACTAGGAAACCTCTGCAGTTTTTCCTCACTGATCCATTTATTCTCTCTGATATTAAAGAGTATGTCACATGTATATAGTTTCATGACTAGTTCAATGGATTACAAAGAAAGACCATAATACTGAGAGAAGAAAGATGAGATAAAGGGAGCTAAAAGAGACAGTGCCTCTTCTCTGATGACCAGACTTATATTGCTCTCCTCGGGGATGCTCAGATTTGCTCAAACTGGAATTAACTCTATGCTGATCTATCTTTCCCTCTCAGTACAAAACTGATAGCCATATTCTACAAGTAGAGTTCCCAGAGTGGAATTAAGTCATAAAAACCAGTCTCAGCTTTAGGCCATCATATATAGCTTTCAGCAGATGTGCTGCTGATCTTCTTATCTAGGTCTTCTTCTTATGTATTCTTTCCCTGTCAACACAAGCCACGCAGAATGTTCTAGTGTCCAAAGTGTCTGCAGGAAGACCTAGACCTTATAGCAGGTAGCTCTAGGAATAAATACTGCCATAGGTAACTTGTAGCATGTAGTGTGATGGAAAAGCCACGTGATCCAGGTGTTGCAAGGGGCCTGTGGTGAAACACAAATTCTGATTCTCATAAATATATTTATTACTGCAAAATCATTCTGTCTTGTTTGAATTTTGAGTCAAATTGTCTTTTATTCAATGCATGCATCCTCCTTATCTATAACACTGCTAGAGATTCTACCCACTTCGATAAATGCTATAAATGGAAGCTGCTTCCTGAAAAGAAACTGCACCAGGGGACTTTATGTCCTAAATTTTGAACAAAAAGAAGTGAAACAAATGCTGTTCACCCTGAAAATGGTGCTTCTTAGAGGAATTTCTCAGCATATGGTTACAAATAGAATTATTTTTCTAAGGGATCACAACATAAATCAAAGAACTGATTAAATCATACTGTTTGCTACAAGAAAATCCTATTGAGGGAAAATCAGATGCCGAGGAGAAAAGGTAATTTTGGGTCACACTGTTTGTTTTCTCTTACTTTCTCTTACCAATTTAAAAGCAGATTTGAGTTGCTTATTCAGCCCCCTTATTTAATAAGCTATAATTTCGTTTTTCAATAAGAGCAAACAGATCATCTTAAAACTTTCTGAAAGTCAGAAACAAGCACAGAATACCCAGAGGCAAGAGGTCTGTAGAATCTTTAAAAGGTAGCTGGAGGCTAGAGTTAAATCTTTGGAATCTGATAACCAAAAGCTTGTCTGACTAATACATGTTTAGGGGGTAGACATGTACTTGACAAAAATAAACAAACCTAAGGCTGAAAATAATAACCAACAAGATTTTCTTGTATTGTTCTTAATATTAATTCCTTGTAATATGATTGTTCCAGAAACTCAATTATTGCATAAAAGCATTGGAGAAGTGTTTTTTTAGCCTGCAAGGACATAGGGTTTTTTTTATAGTGGGTGTTTGAAAGAATGTCACATTTCAAAAGTGAATCTCACTCTACTAGAAAAACACTGCAGATATAAATGTTAGGTCAGTGATCTAAATCATCACTGTCCTTTCAATGTTTCCTTCAAGTGGTGCTGCCCTTTCAAGCCCCATTCAGATTGTTCTTTTGATGAACTAAATAAAATCAAAGGTAAGTTGCTTGAAGATTGTGAAATGATTTCTTGTTCTACAAAACGTAATACGTTCCTCCGTGGTCAAAATACCTTTATGGTCATGCTTTAGAGAGTGATTTGGGAACCGTCTCACTAGGGAAGTCACAGGCAGAAAGAGAAGTAGGATTGAACATCTGGTTATCACCCTTTTTGTGATGCCTGATGGTACAGCCATTGCATCAGACTTCCTACTAGAAATACTCAGGAAAAGGCTGACAGATAGAAGTGTCATAACAGCAAAGCTGGTTAAACAGTTGTGGTAGCTCTCCTTGGCCCATATCTTGCTTTCCTGTTTCCCTCTGGGAAAGTTTCCCAAGAATCTTCATATCTAGACTATCTTCTTGTTGCCTGCATTTCACGGGGCTCAGGGTTGCCATCCTTCTGCTCTAGTCCAATAAGCAGGGATCTGCCTTAGCCTTGTCAGCTCTCCCAGTGGAAAATTGGTTTTACTTTGGATTTAGACTAAATCTACCAGACCATTCTGACACTAGTTGGAGGTTTTTCATTTCACTTACTGAATTTTGATTGAACTGCTGCAGTAAATTTTGTGAGTAGGAATGGCAAGGTTGCATTTTCTGACCTTGTTTTTCTTAAAGTCAGTTTGAAACCTTATTTCTTCATAAGTCCAAACATATCTATGTCTGTAATACAGGAATCTAATCTATTCAACAAAGGCTGTATTTGAAGATCAGAAGCTACAAGATGTTTGGATGACAAATGAATGTGGCTATGTTGAAATCACTTACATGTAATTTTTGCCTCAAAGGTAAGATGCTGTGACACTAAGTATGAGTAAGAAGCAGTCCAAATGGATAATAAGAAATCTTTTGTATATCTAATGGAATATAGTACTACCTGAAGAATGTACTTCACCTTCCATAAATACAATGAATCAGAACCTGTTAAGAAATTTTTACTAAACTGTTTTCTACTGTGATTTCAATTTTTCATGTGCAAAAAAATGCTCTTATATTATAACTTAAGAGCTTTTGTGAAAATGGGTCAGCTCTGGCTGATTTATCAAGTGATAAAATTTGAGGATGTATTTAAAGTTTTTGAAGATTTTTAATGATATCTTTTAAGAGAAACAAAGTCTGTTACATTTCTAGGTAAGATGCTTATAATACAATATTATGATTATGAATGGCTAAAAAAAAATAAGACATTAAAATTCTTAGATAAAAATATTCTAAGCTGAACTGAAATATTCTTAAGAATACATTCAGCCATTTAGTTGCCCAAATCATTGACTGAATCAAACAGAAGGAAGTACAGTAAAATTAAAACCATCGTAAACAAGTAAAATACAGAATCCCACAGGACTGATGACAGCTAGAACAAGTGTGCATCCAAGAAGCCATATGGGGTTTCTCTGTTTCTGTCTTTTGTGGTAGCACTGGAAGAGTTGTTGAGGAACAGCTGGCTCAGTTCTCTCTGTAGCCCTGTAGGGTTGCTGATAATTTCTGTAATCCTTAAATAGGGTCTTGGGAAGGAGAGCTATTGCTGCAGTCCTGCTTTCCCAAGCAAACATTTGTGCAAAATAAGAAGGGGAATATGATACTTGAAGTTGCTTCTTCTGGACATTTATCCTGCTCCTTGTCCTGCCCCTTTTACCATGCAGCTCACTATCAAGTGTATTGCTCTTTTTTTACCTCTCTGCTGCCTGCACAGAACAGAGCACCTTTCACAGCCAGATTTGTTTTTCATATAATCACCTTTCTCCACTCTTGGAGGAAGTTAGGAATACAGTAGGCTGGAAATGTTTTTACCATTACACTTCTTTTCACAAAGAAAATACTGGTTTGTCAAACCTGAAGGCTTTTCTACAGATCCATATTTATTTCAGTGAAAGATTTGTTAGGGAATTTTCAAAGGACTAAATGTGTTTAGCTAGAACTTGATGTTCAGTTCAGTTGATTGAAAGATAATGTTGGTTCATATCTTTGCCTAAAGCATAATCAGTTGATTCAGGAATAAGAATCCCCTGATGACTTCAAGAGAAGACTTACTTCACAAGAGTTGGTTTTTGGTTTGGGTTTTTTTTTTCATTTCAGTGAAGAATTTAATGAAAATAAAACAAAAACTTAAAACCTCTTCTTTTCTTAGGTTGGATTTTTGGTGCTCCTGTACTACTTGTTAATTCAAAAATTATCCTCTTAAAAACAAGAAAGTAAGTGTTGTTAATAAATACTTGGAAGTTTTAAAATATATTTTCCTTTTATTTTACTACTTTACCTGGTAAATTATTTCCTTCTTAAACCTTCTTATTGCAGAGCAGATGTTAAGACTAACTGTTGTGATATTGTTAGAAGAAAAGAAAGACTCCTTTGCTGTTGCACAATATTAAATTATTTTTACAAGGTAAAGTCTAGGAGACTGACATTTGGTGTCAACACTGTATAAACAATAGCTGCCCTGCAATTGCTAATCTATTTCCTTCATTACTGCTGATGTCCTGAAACCCACAGAACACCAGAATTGACAGAAAAACAACCCATTTCCTCCAAACTTTCCTGCTGAATAATTACTTCCTGTGTTTATCTGATATGTGCTTCCTGTGGGCAATTTCCATATGTTTTTCCTGTGCATGGGATTTTTAAAGGACTCCAAGAAAAACCAAGTTTTGCTGAGTGCCTCCTCAAGCTAAGAAGAAGTTGAACAGAATAACAGGAGACAGAAAAAGCTTTAAATACCTCTGAAAATATTTTCTTTAAAGATTTGTAAGAGTATTTTTACTAACAGTTTGGTCGTATAAAATTACATCACATTCAGTTTTTACAGGTGTATCAACTTTGCCTCTTTATTTCTGCTGCTATAAGGAAAATAGCTTTTCCTCTTCTTCCTACTTTACATAAAACATTAATTTCAGCCCATTAATTTTGAAAGAAACTATTGTGATATTTGTTAACAGGGGATAGTCTTTACCTTTATAGGAGCTTACAGACATCAACATGTTCTCCTTTTACGTTATGTGGGATGGTGAATAACCTGTACTTTTCTGAAAATCCTCTTGCTAACATGCTCTAGATATTGTCACAAAGCCAATGTGGAACTGGGCTTGTGGACACAGATCTTCTTCCATTTTTCCCTGTCTCCTGAGGCATTCTGAATTACATGAGAGACTTACAATACAGATTTGGTGTTGCCACACAAGCTCATAGCACTAGTCATTTAGGCTAGATGTCTAGCTGCACTCTAATATCCATGCTGAAAGAAGTGCCCATTTCAAATAGTAAGTTTTATGAAATATTGATGCTTCCCCTGCCCAGAGCTGTGGCTTTGTCTATGGTGGTTGTCTGATACAAGTTTTTCTCAAGAAAACTGAAAGACTTGTTGATTCCATAAGAAATTCCTTGTTTTATGGGTGTTGCTGATAATTTTGCTAGCTGCTGTGTGTGAAAAGGCTTTTCAGTAGTGTCTTTCTTATATATTGTCCTCCAAAGGGCTTTTTACTGGGAGCTCCAGCTTCTTGCATGTATGAGGAATATGAGAAACCCACAAGTGATGCCAGCATCTCTGTATGCTACAAAATTTCTTTGGGATTCTCCCAGCAATTCTCTGGAAAATGATTCTGACTCCAGGTTGGGTGGGTCTTAATGAACGGGCAGCAGATTTCTTCAGCAGCATATCAGAAGGTAGACTTGGGGATTTCCAAACTCCCAGGTTTAACGTCTTCTTAGGTGGGAAAATTCTGGTGCTGGCTTATGGAGATAAATGGCAGACCAAGTGATTAATTTGTCTATTTATGTTAATCCCTCATCAAAATCTGTTTTCAAGTAAAAGAGGAATGTATGATTCATCTCCTAATGGAACAAAATTGTAATTTTGCACTATCTTTGCTAAGATAAAGTTTTTCTTCCTAATAGGATGAATCACTCTCCATTGTGAGAAGGACATCCATTATTTGGATCTGAAGCAGAGATCGGTCTAAATAGATTTGATTATGGATATACTTGGCTTAATGTATTATAGGAAAATTGTCCTTTACTATATATCAGTAGAACCTTCTAAGTCTTACTAGCATAGCCATATTGATTAAGTATTTGGTGATATATGCTTCATGTAAAAGAAAAACCATAGTGTTTTCAACAACGTAACTTGTTCTGTAACAGCTTCATGATGTTCTTTAATGGTGCTGAGTGATTTCAATGAGTGAAGATTGTACCTGCATCAGGGGAGATTTTGATTGTGAAAGGACTTGTATTGCAGAAGAAAGCTAAATCAGTTATGAGAGATGGCTGTGTTTGTAAGAGGAAGGCTTCATTCGGAGAATAATGAAGAAGTTTCTGTGCTGTGGAGAGAGGGGCACTTAGCTGATGCTGAATGACAAGACTAATTCCTCAATACTTCCAGCAGTGGGTGGAGCTTCAGCAGAGGCAGCATTTTGGTTAGATTCTTCCACCATCTATCCAGTATAAACTGGAATCCTCAGTATGTGAACTTCTTAAATTACGTTTCTCTTTAGAAAGGGAAAAAAACTCCTTCAAAATTAGGTTTTAATTTAAGCAGCAAAATCCTAGTGTAACTGATTTAAATTAAAACTCAGTTATCGTGCAGTTCTTATCTTTATGTTTGTATTAAGAGGGTACAATGAGATACTTTTGTCTTGAAAGAAAATTGAAACTCTTGCCTAATTTTAGCATTGTGAAAAGAAACAAATAGATTTTAATATTTTAAGCATCTAGACGTGAACAATGATTGAATCTCATTAATATCTGGTATTCTTGCTGACATTTCTCTCTCTGGTTTCATTTTAGCAAACCTTTATCTTTAAACACAAATCCCCAGGACAAATGCAAGAATGGCTGGATTTGATACAAATCTAAAAGTACATATATCTGTCATCGGAGCTGAAGCCTAAATAAACAATACAAACTGTGCAGTGGAACACAAGATTAATTTCAACGTTTCAAGATTCTACTTTGTTAAAATACCTTGTCTGGAAAAAAAAAGAAGAAAAAAAATGAAACAGGATTAAAAAAATTAGGTCAACTGAATCTGGGATTTGAAACATTAATAGCCATCATCCACGGTTGCATGGTTATTTCATTAGATCATTACCTTGTAAAAGAGCAGAGCTTATGTTGTTTTGACTGTGTGCATTTCTATCTTAACAAATTTGGAGGTCTTTCAAATTCAACTTTAGAACTGATTTACATAAGTTTATAGTGGTTATTTCAGTTCTGTTACATCCTGTACTTTGGCACTCTCATTTGAGGAATACATTGCCTTCCTATCAATACTCACACAAAATAGCTTAATGGGGGTTCTAAAACTTTCATCCTTCACTACAGCCTTAAAAGTGTCTTTCTTTGATTAGTACTTTTTCTTCCTCCCTCTGTTTTTTAGTGTTCCCCCCCCTTTTTTTTTTTTTGTCTAGTTAAAGAACAGAATGGATGTCCTGTCAGTATAAATATGCTTACACTTTGTCTTTTTCCAGCTATGTTGACCCAGTATGATTTGTGGATTGCCTTGACTAAAACAACAGCCAGCCTGAGTAGTTTCAGGTCAGGTCAAGTATCTTCACACTAACCTGCTCAGACATGGTTGGTATGAGTGAAGGTACTGGGATGAAAACATTGCATTGTAAAGTAACTGAATGACTGTGACTTTGTCAAGAAAGGTCACTAGTGACCATCATCAAGTGTGAACTAATTATAAGTCACGTCATGCCATTTAGTAAAAGCCAAATATTTCAAACATGAATCAAAGGCTGTACGTGTGTGAACTTCCACGACGGTAGATGTTACTTCTGGGCTACACCAAACATTTCTTGGTTTCGTTATATTTTTGCATAGTATTATAGTATATGGTTGCAACTGCCTAACTAAAATAGTTAGTCCTTTATCTATAGTGATAGTGCACAACTTTTATTTTCCACTCTGCCCTACATGGAAACAGACAGTTTAATTCATTACACGACTGCTCTCTCCCCACAAGAATGACCCAATCTATAATTTGATTGAATGAACGGCAGCAAAACTCTAATTGCCTTAAAAACATTTTGTATCTACAGTTTACACTTTTGTTGTCAGCAAAAGTGAAACTAGTATTATGAAAAGAACGAGCAGGATTTGAACATTAGGTAAAGCACTTGGGAAATAATACTTCACTTATGTTTCTATGTCATACATACACTGCTAAACAAAAAGTAAAATCAGGAAATCTGTGTATATCGTGACAGATGTACAACATTCACTATGTCTCTAGGTAATTAGTCAAACTGATATCAAACAAGATTTCCATGAGCGTAGACTGAAAGGACAGTTATCTCAGCTTCTTTCATGTTCTGATGGATATCCTTCATGGTGGTTATGAACATGACCAGGATGAGATGTTATGTGGTACCAGCCCAAAAAAAGGGAAGGTAATGCTTGGGGGTGTCTGGGGGCACATGGATTCACAAGATCATTTTGCCAGCTAACAGCAATGAGTCTGTAGAAACATTAAGTGACCATCAGTAAACTCTTTTATGTTCTCTTGCACAGTCTCCTGCTGAAGCTTGACACCTTTTCAATCTGAGTTTGCTAGACAGTCATTCATAAAGTTTCCATGCTATTTTTTAATTTAATGATTCCTTTCTGTCAGTACACAATAGTTTGGACTCCAAGGCTGGGATTCAGAAACATTTCACAGAATTTGCCCATCTCTACCTCCCTCCAGCCATAAAGCACCTTGGGAAGCAGTGAAAATTGGACAGATGTGGTCCACCATGTTGAAGGACATTAGGATAAACAGGGACTAAATTTAGATATTCCAGACAAGTTCATCAGCCTAGTGTTTAAAAACATCATTGCTTTCTTGTCTGGAAGATGTTTGATAAAGGAAAACAATCTTTTGCTTTGGGTAGGCTTCTCCAGAATGTGCTATGAAATAGGCAGAGGAAAAACTAATTTCTGTTTTCTGAATGGTCTTAAAATACTGTGTTACTGAGTCTGGTCAAAGCCATAAATCTTAGAGGAAAGAGAAAAAGTAGAAATGTGTTATAAAAATATCCAGGAACCAAGAGAACGGGTAGCCACTGAGAGGCCAATTTTGTACTTAGGGAAGCTTTAAGCACCTTTTGGAATAAAAGCAGTGTTACTTTTCAAAAACTCTGTATATGTAAATGGACAGAAACTTGTTTCAGTTTATGAGGAAATAACCTTGTAGGCTTTGTCCCTTCAAGGGCCAGTGAACAAATGGGATGAACAGATTCTCTTGCCCAGACTTCAGAGGACGCTCTGTAGCTTACACCTAGATAGAGCCCTTGATCCTTCAAGAGAAGTTACTTTTGTTCATGTTGTCTACTGTTAACTGTCCCAAGCCCTTTCTAACCCCTGAGCTATACTAAGACACTGTCTGGAAAGGTCAAGCATTGTGTCAGGGAACATGCTGACAGTTAAGCAGTATAAATAATCATGAAGCTGTTCTTGAGCTTGTTTCTATACCATGTACACAGTAGTAGTAAAGACCAGGCAGAAAGACTGGGTTCACTTCAGGACCAGGAAATGAAGAGTGCAGCACAAAAGACTCAAGTAGCAACTGCATTTCTTCACACCTAAGGTGGTCAGACCACCTGACTGGTTAGCTCTGCAGGGGGATGCACATTCAGAAATGTGTATTAATCATCATGTGGACTCAAGTTCACTATATCCTCCATATGATCTTCGCTAAAAAGAAAAAGTTCCTGTGCTAGATTAAGGTGTAAATTACTTCTGTATCTTGAAAACCTCTCAATTTCCAATGTTTCATCCTGACTCAAAGTAAAAATTCCAGGTCTGGGTTTCACTTTTCACACACTTCTCCATGAGTCTGTGTGAATGGCTTCTATGAGTGTTTAGGGATGGATAGTCACCTGAAAATTGTAAGTGAAGAAAGGAATTCTATGAGAGAAAGCATGTGAAAGTTTTCAAGAATTGAAAAACTCTGGAGGTTACTGATCTTGTTAACGCTGGAAGAATTGTTGAATTCAAGACAGCAAGAGTTGCTGGATCTGTCCAAGGACAACAGCACACATCAGTGTGGCAAACTTGGCCTATGTCAGAATATGTTCCCTATCATCACTTTTATTAAATTGCCTTCATTATCAGTGGCAAGAAGATCTGGGGAAAATGTCTTGCAAAACAGGCTGCATATTGAAATTTCTCTGGTCTTTTTTGTGATCATAGAGGTTGAAAGATGTAAAGCACAGTTTATTTTTATTATTATCACACTCTGGTTAGGAATCAAAGGTGAAGAGATGTCCTTTGGAATGACACCCAACAGGCAGTGTTTTCTACACATCTCAAATGCCATTTGTTATGCGGGTGTGTTTCAATGCACTTTGTCTCAAGGCCCATGTTTGTTGTTTGATACAGTTCTGCATGCAGTAGATATAGCATTATGTGGATTGCAAAACAGCTCTGAGCCAATGTTTTAAACTGTGGCAGCACAATAACCATGAGTTGAGCACCGAAGAATGTGGCAGGTAACCACAAGCTATAATTCTGGCAATTACAGCAATGATATTTTGAGAGACTGGATGGCTGCAGTGGTATTTTTATAGTCCCTCTTAAGGTCTCCCTTCAAAGTTAGCTGCTCAGTTTTGCTTAGCTGGGCTGGCATGAATGTTTAACTTATACTGGAAAAGTTATCCCAACCCAGCAAGATGTTTAACTTATATGTCTTCTCTCTGTTTTCTATTCACCGGGTAGTAAGTCAGTATGTGGGAAGGAGATGCAAAACCAAGAAGATTATGCATAGGATCTAGGATTTCACATTTTTTTGCTTCAATTTTTATATATTTCTTCTAAAGATTTCCACGGTCTTTTATTAACGTGGACAGAGAAGGTAGATATTCTGGATTTTGCAGAAGAAAGCAAAACTCTATAGAGTTTTTCTCATAGCTGCACATGTAAGGTATTACTTAGGTAGGAAAGGAAAAACAAAACAAATGTTATTATTTGAATGAGGAGTGAACTTTGTATGCTGCAAATAGACAAATAAAACAAACTGGCACTTGAGGTATTGCTGCCACAAATTTAAAGTGGTAAAAGACAGTTTAGCATATTCATAGTAGTTTGGCCTTAAAGACAAAAATGACCTCATCTTATTTTGGCTTCAAATGATCTGATAGAACAAAAATGAGTAAACAACATAACTATGGAAAAGTCTCATTAAAATGATGTCAATATCCTCCTCTTTGAATGTTTGTGTATTAGCACATGGTTATTTGTATCAACCATTTTACTCCTGGCATACCTACTGCCACTTTTGTACCAAATGTAAGGCTCTAGATTTCCTCCTCTCCACTTCCATTTAGTGAAATCACAGAATCACAACATGGTAGGGGTTGGAAGGGACCTCCAAAGATCTTTGAGTTCAACCCCCCTGCATCATGAAAACTGCTGCTGATTTCCACTCTCTCCAACACCCAACTTTCTTTTGCCTCATTCAGTCTCATTCCAGAATTGAAGCATTTTTCCTGAATTTAAACCCCTAGATAAATTTCATAGGTAAGCTGTTATGTATGACACTTATTCTTAGCAGATATTTAATAAAATATCACACTGGTCTATTAATTGAATACCTTAACCTGATGTTTAATCTTTGCTTGATTATGCTATTTATAACTGCCCATACATGGTTTTGGTTTGTTGTTGGCTTTTTTGTTGTTGTTGTTGTTGGTTTTGGTTTTGTTGGCTTTTTTTGTTGTTGTTATTGTTTTGTTGTTTGTTTTTTTTTTTTTTTTCCTGGTGCTTGTCAAAATATTATTGCTAAAGTCAATCATATTATAATTTGTTATATTTATTTTGGTTAATTTTTACTGTTTGATGGTCCAGGAAAGGCATGATGCATCATACCATTATTTTTTCCTATTAAAATTTCTCATTTTCTTTTTCTCTTTTAGTATCCAGTATCTTTTTTCTCTGGCAAAAATTATGTGATTCAGTGGTCTGAATATATGTGAATATATATGAAGATGAGGAAGCATAAATGATAGTGGCTCAGCACGGGTGCT
This sequence comes from Megaceryle torquata, assembly GCA_024611175.1. Classification (NCBI taxonomy): domain Eukaryota; kingdom Metazoa; phylum Chordata; class Aves; order Coraciiformes; family Cerylidae; genus Megaceryle; species Megaceryle torquata. The sequence continues at coordinate 87,139 of JANIJG010018250.1, read as the reverse complement.
GGAAAGTAAAAGGTAGGATTCATACTTGCCACACAAAGATACACAGATACATTTGATTCACTGAGGTGAACCAGAAGATAAATTGGCTTTTATCTATGTCTTTTGTTTCGAGGTATCAGATTCTTTTAACTGTCTGTTAAATACAGCTACCAATGGGTTTGCTTTTCATGCAGTTTTCAGCCCTGATGTTGTGAAATTCTGGGAAATACCATGTGGACCAAACTAGTATCGCACCTGTAAAATGAGATTGAGGATTTGAAAACTGCTGATTTTCTTTCCTATACTGACTATACTATTCCCATACTATTTAATCATAGCACAGCCAGCATCTATTTTTAAACATTGCCTGAGTTGAAATAGAACCAAGGCATCAGTGTAGGTGTAACAACTCTCTAATAATTTCCACATGTGGTATTTTCCTCATTTTTATTTCTTAAATTGAAAAATATTTAACTCCCATGGAAATCTATAAAGGTTGAATAATTATAAAATTGCTACTGATATAAATCTTTCTGTGAGGTTTCATATCTTAATAGAATATACAGGCTAGATAGTGTGTCAGACCTCTGACTGCTGATGCAAAATATCTGATGTAAGAGTGCTTATGTTGAATTTTGTCCTTCCCCGGACACTCTGACATTACTGAAAAATCCTTTGTTATTCACCAGAGAGCAGCGATCAGCCAATAGAATACCTGGAGCAGCCTTATGTTTCTAAGTAGGATCAGTTATCACTGGCTTTTAAGAAAAATATATTTAGAAATTGCCTTATGTGCTATTTAACACTAACTTTCTCTTCTAATATGAGATTTATCAATAAGACTAAACTAACTGAAACTGTTTGCCTGTGATGTCTGAAAGGAGTATCCCTTCCCATTTATTTTCTCCAGTACTTTGAATTTTGGAGAATAACATTAGGATCTCTCACTGCAAGAGAACTACTTGCCACATCTTGTCTGCAGGAAGACTATCACTGTCCTTTCTGCCAGAAAAATGGGGAGTCTTTCCTTGCTTTCATCGCAACAAACAAGATAGGGCCAATCTCACACATAATTGAAATGCTAATTTATATATGTGCTCTATTATTTATACTTTTAATAATAGCAAAATCAAAGTAAAGGAACAATCCTTACAGAGAGTCTAGATTCAACTGAATGAGTCCCTTATATGTTTATGTAACGTTCCCAACGTCCTCTTGATATGAATCAGCATGGTACCGAAGCTGATAGAGATATTAATTTATAACCATTGACCTTCCAATCCTGTCCATTATGTATCGTGCAGAGAATCTGGTATTTCATAAAACTTGGCAAATTCTTGTCAGTGTATGCAGTACTTGATATTCTAACTGTAAAATCTGCCTTGGAATGAAATATGCCAGAGTTAATCCATTACCATCTGTCTTTATTTTGCTCACCCACTGGATCATATCCACACACAGCATGTTATTTTTTAAATAAGCAAACTCTCATTGACAAGGAAGACCATAATGGCTCTGTAAGAGACAATGTGGTCTGCTGCATCAATAGTCCACGTCTTATAACTCCTGAATTACACACTGAAAGAGCTTGTTGCTTTAGGGGCCTGAAGACTGAACATGACAAGAATGTCTGCTTGCATTTACTGGAAATGCTTTCATTTTCTTAAGGAAAAAGGGAAAATGTTAATAATTTGACTTTTATTACAACTTATTTCAAAATTCTTCAAGGTATACATACAACCTTGTTTTTGATATAAGCTCTCTTGTTACGCAGACATTCTGATCAGATTTATTTGGAAACTTGAATAATAACACCATGCTATTGTGCAAAACAAATTCAAAAAATCCCACATATCAGTAGTGTTTCATATCTACACTGGAAAACTCCAAGAGATACACAGTGGAGCCAGATTCTATGGTGATTATTTTTAAATGCCTTTAAAAATAATCAGTTATATTGCTTAATCTTTAATCGATCTAAACTTGTTCTGTGCAATTATTTATGAAATGCTAATAGGCATGCAACCTCAGGTAATCCTTGCTAAACTATGTTTATCCTCATTTGATCCTATCTTTCTCTCTTTTGCCCTCTCCGTTCCTTCTTATGTACAATTAATCTCCAAATGCCTCCTGTTTAAATAATCGTTATTCCTAAAAGTTTCTCCTGAAGTCACAGGAACTTGAGTAATAGTGGAAGCTACTGGCCTGAACCAGAAATCAAGTAATATCTATAAAAAACATTTTCACAAAATCCCAATGGATACAGGAATGTGCTTGGTTCCCAAGCCTAAATGTCCTTCATCTGGTTATTCAGGAACACACAAAGTGAAGAAGTTGTTCTCATGTGATTTTCATATGTGACTGAAAGTTCCCGGGTAGTTTATTTTCCATGAGGATGGTTTTTCTCCTCCTGTGGGAGGGAAAAGGGCAGCCACTCCCTTTCAAAAATGAATATTGAAAATTTTTCAATGAAACTGAGTTTCCATTAGGAGAATGAGAGTGATATTTCTCCTCTTGTGTCAAATCAATATTTACCTCACCTCTTTGAGTGTCAGAAGGAAAGATCAGCGTATAGAAAACACCTGCAATAAAACATGAAGCAGCATAGGAGAACCATAATGGAGGAATCTGAAGTGAAATTTGATTGAAAATATTTAATGTTTGAAATCGCCAAACAGAAATCCATACAAAGTTCTATTTCTTCTGATGAAATATGATTTTCCCAGGCATAAGTGCAGTAGTTTTATGTCTTCAGATTTTTCAGAAAAGTTGAAAATCTATTGCAGGAATTAAATAATTTTTGAAAAGGAATATGTCAGTTGTTCAACCTTTCTTTTTGCTCTAACTTGTCACAGAATGAACTAGTAGAACAGAACCAAATAGAAGCAAAGGCTATAGTGAAATTTTAAAGACCAGAAATCAATTTTCTATATGATTTACTGTAACTGTTATTCATTTTGATTTCACATCTTTTTCAATTTATTGCCTAGTTGCAATCCTGACTAATATATTGACTTAAGTAGCTGGTATTGTAGACATATGTTAGCTCAAATCTGCTTGGATTAGTTTTCTTGCAGAAATTTAGATATGGACACATTATATGGATATCTAAGTTTTCAGAAACTAATGTATTGCAGATACACTTTGAGCTTTTCAGGCCATGTGTTTGAAAATGTTTCTGCATTGTGTCATATCAATTTGCCACTTGAGAAGAGAAAGGGGGAAATGAAGAGTTACTGTTGCAATCAGCTACTAGAACAAATGATTTCATTTTAATATTAGAAAGTTACATCTGCAAATGCTGCTGGGTTTTTGGGTTTTTTTTGTTTTGTTTTTGTTTTTGTTTTTTTTTTTTTAACTCAGAGGAAACAAGGGAAAGGTGTTATGAGTTCTGAGCATCTGGTTTCTGTTTCTAATTTTCCTGTATTTCTAAAAGTCATTATGTACCAGTTTATAAGGCCAAGGAAGAAAAAATGATACGACAGAGTAGCCCAAATGAATCATTACGTTCTTCTTCTAAGTCCCATTGTTTTTTGAACTACTGTAGGGTCCAACTACAATTTTACTTGGATACTTCTGGCTTTTCTTGTTCTCTGCTCAGGAAATGGATGAATAAAGACACTGTTGCTCATATTGTGGTAGGGAGGCAGCAATTCATTTTGGACAAGGCTGCTGTTACTTTGCAAATTCTCTCCCACTACCCCACCCACTTCCAGAAAAAAGTCCCCACCTTTCAAAGAATCAAGGGGTTTATTTGAAGAAAAAGGTAGGGAAATAGTGTTTTTCAGTTTCCTTTTTGATTCTATAAATGTCTTTCCTAAGTAGTGTATTTCTGGGTTTTGCATCTGAGATGATATATTTACATTCAAGCACCACCAAGAAGAATGAAACTCGAATGTGCTTCAGATCTTACATTGAAATGCTGGAAAATGTATGCATTTTTTCATGATTCTTTATGTATTTTATTTTATTTGAATGTTAATTGTCTTTTAAACCATCTCATCTCATTAATTTCTGTGCCCCCCCACTTTGGCTGCAATTGGGAGGGCATGAGAAGGTGAGACAGTAATGAAGCCTAATGTCTGAACTTTGGGGTCATCTCCATCTGAAGTGCACACACTATGATTCAACATGTGCAGGGTTTTAGACAACCCTGCTCGAATGATTGCAGATGAAGGACAAAGTAATATAAAAGCTAAAATCCAACATGTAGATTCTTCAAACTGACACTCAACTGTTACCTACTCCTGAAATCCAGATTTCAGTGGAGCTACCCAGACCTGCCTCTGCCCTGGCAGTGCTGTGCAGCTGAGTATTCACAGGTATTGCTGTATTCATCTCCTCTGAGAACCCTGCACCAGAACCTTCTCTCAAAACAGCTTTCATAGGCAGGACCTTTCACAGAAGGTGAAAGGCTTTGTCTTTTTTTCAAGGTACCGTTTGCCATCTACTCCTGTGATGGGAACGCTCAAGAGACACTGCAAATTCAGGTTCAGCTTCTTTCTCTACTCCAAATTTCTATCATTGAGAGTACATCAGGCATCTTGGGAATATTCTTTTAATCCTGCTTTAAAACTTGCTGTGAAAATCTGTGGCTCTAAGAAATATCACGAGTAAGAAAGTAGTGGTTAGGATGCATTCTGGGAAACAAGGTGACCTAGATTTAAACATTGTGTGCCAATAGTCAGAGATGCAGGATGTAGAGCCCCTGTCTCCTCCCTTGCTTTCAAAAGCTTTGATTTTTAAAATACATTCACCTTAGTTTGCTTTCTCCCCAAAATGGCAAAGATTGAAAGATTTCCTTGCTCCCAGAGAATGTTCCTACATCCATGATTAGGGCATCCTCTTAACAGTCTGGGCCAAAGGATGTTTTCAAACTGTTTCAGGTGGATGCAGACCCCACCTCAGAGTATTGGCCAATTTAGGCAGCTGAACAGATGGTTTTTTATATATAGATACCCATTTAGATGTACACATTAATTATGCTCATTCACTCTGTAGGTAACATAGTTTATCTTAAATAACAAGATGGTTAAGAGTAAGAAAATAAGGTACTTACCCTAGGAACATGCAAAATAATTTTCATGTTTTGTTCTAAAATCACCTGCTTTAAAACATTGTTGTATGTGCTCAGTGTTCCACAACTGACTAAACCTTGAACACTTTGGAATTGCTCATACAGGTAAAACTAAGAAAGTGAGTAAATCCTTACAACAATCTGCTCCCCTGGTTTCAGGCATCTAAAAGCAAAGGTCAAGATGGCTGCTGAATAAGCAAATTCATTATATTCCTTCTTTTGGAGACACAGTACTTGCACTTTTCTTTTTGACTGTTTATTTTAGCCTTGTGTAATCTAGGCTAAAATTCTGTGTTTTTACTTTACCAGCAAAAAAACCCAGGATAGGACAGTGTAAAACTGCTAACAAAAGGGCAAGATCTGGAGGTAAGAAGAATTTGTATGGGGTGAGATATCTTCTCCACAAAGATGACTTTGAGTCGTGCTCTTCCATCAACCAACCTCAAATTCATCTGTGGTCTCCTGCAGATTACGAGACTTCTTTGTTTATTTATCTTATAGCCTGCATGGTTTGTGGTTGCTTTATTTATTGAGTGCTGAGCATATTTATTTAGAGTCTTTTTTATTTATATAATTCTCCCACAGGCTGAAAAACTATTCAGTTGTATACAAGCAATCCTGATGTACACGTAAAATACTCTTTTATAACTTCTAAAGCAAGGGTCTCAATGAGAAATCCAGCTAAATAGAGGGTTTGAATAAAGTTCTAATGTCCCTCACAATAGGCCATGCATTGTGGCAGTTCTGAATGGGTTTCAACCCATTACATAAATATGGACCCAGATTTCTGTCTCTCATGAAGAGGCTTCTCTCTCAGGCAGCACTTTTGGAGGTGGCACTTAAAAGTAGGTGCAAAGGGACATTTTAGTTCCCCACATCATATCTAATCTGAGTTTCTTTAATTCCCCATCTTTAGTCTGTGTCTTGACTTAATAGTCCTAGTTTTAGTGTTATATTCCAAAATCCTTCTATTCCACCAAGTCCTAAATCTACCCACTCAGTAGAGCCCATGAGACAACTGAGATGTTGGCAGGAGAGGACCTGGATTAGAGGAATTTATTTTCAGGCATGCCTGTGAAGTGTCAGTCATGCTGTTAGCACTAGATAATCTAAAACTGGCAAATGTGAGGAAATTAAATTTAAAGCTGGCACTTCATCTTTAATTCACTGTTTTGCATGCTGTAATGATATAATTTTACAGCAGTGTGAATTAAGGTTGGAGTAGGATCAGACTTTAATCTGACTTCTCTGGTTTTTGTCATTTTAATCTAGTTTAACAACATGTTTAATTTGGAAGACTTTTCTAGTCCCCTTAGGGAATTGTCTTGCAGTTCATCACAATATTTAATACTGAAATCTAAAAAAATGATGTCTTCATAATATTTTTATTTTTTTTTTAACCTGATAGCATTGATAGTAGCACACACCTTGGAGTATAGTGTCTCTGAAATAGCCTGGTTGAAGCTTGGACCTTCAGCACCAAAAGCCAAAACTGCAACTACACTAAGAGAAACTTTTTAAACTAATAGCCTGTTAATGTCACTGATGCCAACAACAATCAGTGGAACAAACATTAGCATTAGGGCAAGGTATTATGGATCCATATTCTACAGATATGATTCTGCTCATATTGTTTTTACAAGTGGAGTTTTTCATGGAGAAAGGGTTCAGTGTACTTTCCTAACTTCACATTTGGCTGGACAGGCTTTGATCTGAACTCAATAGCAGATTTATTTATACCCACTACCTGTTTTTTTTCCAGATCTTGTCATCAGTATAATAGTTCAAAACCTTACCCAGTGACTTCACTGTATTTTATTCCACTTCAGTTTTAGATGGACAAGGAAATTTATACATTATTGAGGCTGCATTTCTGTCTGAATAGTCACAGCCACAGCAGTGGAAGGAGAGAGATCAGTAATATTCTAAAAAGCAGATGTTTTATCATCTGTCTTGATCCTAGATCTCGTCACTGAACATATTTTATCACTTTTGGACGCAATGCTTTACTCTAAGCTGGATAGCACGGCAAGCCAAAGGGAGCATAAAGAAAAGAATTGATAGAAAAGCTTCCTATCTTGCCAGATCTCATCATTCTGCTGTTCTTAGCTTCTTGGTAGCTAGAAAGCAAGATGAAAGATCAGAACTCTGGATACTGTAACCAAGGACAGTTATGAACTTGTGTTGGAAGTAGCCTGTGACAATGCATCTTTCACCTCAGAGGAAGGGAACTAACTCTAGAAATTTCTCTTCTTGTGCCCCACAAATAGAGAGCCAACAAGAAGTGAACCTTTGAAATGCGTGAGGCCTTCACAGGCTGAAATAAATTAGTATGAATTGTTCTATGAATACCTTAAAAAGACAGATATTCCTTGATGACAAGCTCTCAAGTGAAGGAACAGAGCAAAAAGGTCTAGGTTATGTTAGTTTGGATATTCATTAAGGCAAATATGACTGCCTAGTTTCAAATGAAAGCCAAGACCTGACACCAGGTTGTACTATTCACTTTTGAATACAAGAAATTGCTATTTAAACACCAAGAAAAAAGGATTCTGCATAGTTTCAGAGACCAAGTATGAAGTGTCTTCCACTTGCATTTATTCAAAGGCATTTTGTGCCCTCTGGTGACCGATTAGAGCTCCATTTTGCAAGATCAGCTGCAACCTTTTTGATATCAGGACTCTACCAGGAGTACAAGGTAAGATTTTCTACTCATAGTTTGGGCTACAATAATAGTTGATCTAAAGTAAGTAAATAAATAAACAGAAGCAGAGCTAGCTTTTTATACATGAGATATCATATGCATTTGGCAGATTTTCATTGGAGATGTGCTGGATTTCCCAGTTCTGTTTTGGTCCTGTAATAAAAGCATCTAGAACTGATCACATGAGGTAAAATTGGGAAAGAATCAGTACCTGAGCTTTTTGTTATAACTGAATTACATCTCAGTTCAAAAAGAATTTTATCAATGTACAATAATAACAGTACATCAGATAATTTCCATACTAGAAGATAATATGTCCTGTTCAATATGCTATTCACATACAAAACCTGGCAAAGTCAATTGGTTTCTTACATGTGAAGATCTTGTCCTACTGTGTCTTATCTTTAGAGGCCTCACTAGAACCAAAACGTAACCACATTTGAAAGCAAATTATTGCGCGATTCAAACAGCGGGCAGAAAAATTTGGAATCAGCCAGCAAATCAAATATTTTGTGGCATAGAAATAGGCATATTCATAAAAAGAGTGATCGAATTAATAGATTAATGTAATAGTTGAAAAAATTTGAGGTGTTCTAGAGGCATAAAATAACTAGAATTCAGCTGGATAGTTAGAGTTTCATCAGTACTTGTCATCTAGTAATATGGACTTACTTTTTTTCTATTTCATATAAAAATAATCAAAAGAAGTATGGAGTATTGTCATACCACACTGAGGTACTGGTCCACTACTGCAGGGGAAAACCATCATAAACTGTATTTTCTCCCTGAGATTTTCTTTTGCCGTACAAATACTACCCAGAAGTAGGAGAAGAACAATTGGTCTTTGCCCACAATGCCACGACTTCTCTGTATCATTTCAGTGCTATATTTTTACTAGCAGTAGCCCCAATTAACAGTCTGATATGTCTCTTTGTGGGCAATTCAAAGCCCCATGAGGTCAGCTGAATGGCTTTTGCTGATTTTGGTAGGTTTTGGATCAGGACCTAAAGGAAAGTTGCCTGGCATACTAAGACTAAGGAAAAAACCCAGCAAAACACAGGCGTTATCTGTTCTCAAGTCTGCCATGGATATAGTATTGCCTTTTGGACAAGCCTCTCAATTTCAAAAAGTGTCAGTCTGTTTAGTTGGGTTAATAGTAGTTACTTATGCTATTAAAATGTTTGAAGAATTAATTAATGTTTGTAAAAAGTTTGGGAGTTAAAGGTGTTAGAAAGTGCCCAGAATTTTAGTATTGTTAGCAGGTCTATTTTTAATAAATCCCCCTTGATCATAATTCATTATCCCTGTGAGAATTTATCCAACTCTTTTTAGTCAACATTTTCTCCTGCAATCCATATTAATTAGCAATATTGGTCTGTTGGTTCTACAGTATTTACCATTTTCCCCTCTGGTTTCAGAACACTGTAATTAAAGCATTCCTAGGAGAACTGATTAACGAATTGACCTGAAATGCCTTATTATAGATCCTACACAAAACTTAATTTGAAATGTACTACAAAGTTTTGTAGAGTTTAGCTGGAAATCCACCGGAGCCTGAAGCCTGATTCCCTCTTCCTAAAACACAAAAGTATAAAATCTAAATTTCTTTCTACCTCTGTATGTAAATCAATCTCGGGAAGTACAACATTACAAAGGGTGGCTCATGTTAGAGAGTGGCTTTTGCTTATGCAGAAGATTAGTTTCTAATCCCACTATAAGAAAGACAGAAATATATTTTTGCTCTCATCTGAAAACTCAGTGATTTCATTAAAGTTCTCATTATAGAATTGACATTTCACTCTTTGTTTATTTATATCACCATTTGTGATCTTACCCTCATCCTCATCTGCTAAATGTATACAAGTAACACTAACAGGAAACTTTTATAAACAACTTTCTCTTTCTTGTCATCGCCAAGACTTCTTTTTTGTTATTTTTAAGAGCTAGAACTCCGGGTGTTTTGGTGTTAAAAGCCAAAAAAACATAAAGAATCCTGCCAGAAATCATCTTCTGGTCTAACATGCAATTTGTAACACAGGCAGTTTGGTTATGCAGGCATTTTCCTTCTCACACTTCTCCAATTAAAATGAATGAAAACCATTCCTTTCGATATTTTTCATATGCTGGATTTTTGTTATGGGATAAAGAGAGAAGCAAACAGCTGTTTATGGAATTGTAATGATGGAAAAGAGAAAGGGCCATTCATGGCTGGATTTGGAGAGGGGTGAAAAGGCTGGTAATATAATAAGTTGAAGTAAATTGTCTTTATGCCTTGGGGAAAGAGATAAAAGCAAAGTAAACTCAATGTGGGAGCACACAAAGTTTGCTTTTTTATTTTAGGTACTTATACATTAACGTTTGAATGAGTTATCAATGCTAATGTAACTTCAAATGTTATGCCTTTGGACTATGCTCAGGAGAGGATCATTTTTCATTTACCCATGTAGCTAGTAAATTGGATTACTGCAAGATAAAATTCACATGTAGCCCAATAAGGCATTGCTTTGGTGCTAATAACCAGATTCCATGGAAAAATGGTGTTTTATGAAAAACTGATAGACACTTGAAGGTGACCTCTCAATGCAATGATCTGAAAATACCACATACACTTATGGTAGTCTACTGAAGTGGTATCATTTTTCCACAAATAGAAAAATTCTATCATATTAACCAAGAATTGGAGGGTGTCCAAAAGTGTGTCATTCTTCTTAAAAATGATTAAAAAAAAAAAAAAAGTCTGAAGCTTCCATTCATTTTGGCTAAATGCTAAAAAGTCAGGATTATCTTTTGAACTGCCCCTAATTCACAGAATTTACAAAATTGGTCACAGATTTCAGGAGGATCAATAAGAATAAGGTACCTTGTGAACTATCCAGTATCATATTCAGGGCTGAACACATTGCCTTATTTTTCCTCCATCCACCCTGAATCCACCCATCCACTTGTTCAACATATACATAACTCAGCCCTCCAAGGTCGGTGCTGAATGTTCTCCACAAAATCCAACAGTGTTTAAGCCTTTCTTGAGTCACAGGAATAACTCAGTGTAGTAAACTGCCTTTAGCTTGGAGTTCGGTAAGGTAAATTTAATGGGATGGAATTTTGTATTCCTTGATTTCAGTAAGAACAACCCATAGTTAGGTAAGAATTAAAGTCCCCAAACTGGAAAATAGAAAATAAAAAAAGAAAGAAAAAAAGTTAAATACATCATAGTTCTGTGTAAAGACCTGAAGACAGCATTATATGATTAGTACTGACCTGCTACAAAAGCTGTTTCATATCTGATTCATATCTGAATCTAATATTTAACTAAACTGTACCTTCCAGAAAGGCACAGAAGTGAACGTGAGCAGGAATGCTAAGATGCATATACCCCATGTATAAAACAGTTTGCTAAATGAGACCTACAGTCTCTATTGGGCTGGGACTTATTTTCCAGGAAGGATTTTAGAAGCCCAGAAACATATGAGAATTACTCTTTCATTAAAAAACAAATAAAAAAATTAAATAAAACCCAAACCCACCAACAAAAAAATATTAAAAATAAGAAGAAAA
>JANIJG010018250.1:58925-75724 GCA_024611175.1 Megaceryle torquata | reverse complement strand
AGAAGAAAAAAAAAAAAAAGAAAAAAAAAAGAAAAAAAAAAAAAAAAAGGAAAAAACCCACCCTAATTGTAAACAGACATAGAAAATAGCTGAATAAAAAATATTGGAGATATCAGGGTTCAAGAAAAGATTTCTCATTTAGCCATGCTAACTCACTACTTTCCTAGTAGCCCTAAGGTTTTATTCCCTGAGCTCCTAAGATTAGTAACTTGGTTTTAAGACCTAGCAAAAGAAGGCCCCAAAGCTATATGTCAATGTCAGTTATCAGATTGAATTTATTGTCAATTTTGGCTTACCATAATCTTTTTTTCATAGTACTGAGAAAAAGCTCAGTACTAATATCCACAGTTTTACCCCCAGCAGTGGTGAAGTAACTAAGTGTGTTATTCATTAAATAAGCCTCAGAGTTGATGTTTCCCACATCTGTGTATTAAATGTATATAGTTTTGCAATGTGGTAATTCATTTTCTTCAAGCTGAATGCTGATAAGCTCTGCAAGTCTGTTGATCTGCTGCACAAAACCAGAGCTGTTGATTTCAAGTTCATCAGAGACGATAGAAAAGGACCTTAAATAATTTAGTATGAAGATGGTTAAATGATGTTGTCGCTATTTTTTTTTTCTGTTTCCTTCCTTGGGGAAACTTTTTAAACATAGCAATTCAGCTGGGGAAAACTCTTAAATTCAAGATGTAGGAAGAATTATTTCAACTGCATGTTGCAATACTCACTCTATGGCATTGTTAAATATTTCTCATTTTATTAATTGGAATGACCCTACGAAATAGAACCAGTGACTCCTGAATTTTCCAGAGAATGAATCTTTTCATTTGAACTAATGGTAAGTTACCACTAGAAAATTGAGTTTGTGTTCATAATGAAGTTATGAAATCTACTGCTGAATTCATTAAATTGGAACAACTTTTATTTCATTATAGTAACAAACACAGCAAATTAATTTTCTCAACTAGGCATCAGTATGTGTTTTTAATAGAGAACACTATTATGTGTGAACAATTAAAATCATTTACATTTGGAGAACGTTGATTATGAATGATGCTATTATCCCATTAATATAGCAAAACCAATCAAAACTGAATGTTAAAGAGTTGAAATTGGGCATTTAAACTAATAAGCAAATGATGTGCAGATGTAGACAGGAGTCTGGAACTTTGGTATGAAATGTTGGCTGTGACTGGCACATATGATTAGCAAATTTGCACTGTCCCTTAAGGTCTAATTAAGCACTATACACTGTAAGACAGAGAGCTCCATACACATAATTACCCCTTGTGTGCTTGCTTATCTATTTAAAATATTACTTTTGTTGTATTTAATTATGTGTGAAAAATGATGAACGTCACTTTATCTGTGTAATCTTATCAAGCAATCAGTCTGCCTGTCATAAAATGCCAACATTTTAATTCTTTACAAAGGAACACAACTCGAGGATTTAATATTACATTTTTCAGGAAACTCTGGTCTTTTATACAGTGTTATGATTTTTGTGTGGGTGCTATTTAATTTTATTTTCTATTCTGTTTTTTAATTTTTTTTTCTCTAACAGCATCATTTTGGATAAATAAAGAGCTGTATGCAATTGGATTTTTGTTTTCAATGAAATAGGAAATGAAAATCAGGCAATGCTACAATGTTATATGAATACTCTGCAGTAAAGAAAGGGCAGATCTCTCTGCAATTAGGGTCCTTGCTCCCTATCACTTTCAGACTCCTAAAGCTGTTGTACTTCAGACTTAATATGACCAGGGATAAAAGTATGACCAGTTACTCTCATCTGCAGGCAGCAAAAAACTCAAGGAAATTATGCAGTAATCCAGTAAAATTTCTAACATTATCCTCGAGGACTTACCTTGCCTGAAGGTATTCAGCAACAAGGCATAGTGGGGGAAAAAAATTAATTAAAGCAATAATAATTCTACTTATTAAAAGATGTTTACACAGGAAGCTCTGGAAATAATCTTCCCAGGCTTGATGGCTAACTCCACAGGAAGGCTGCTGCTGTTTCACCTGATCCTCCTAAGGAAATTTAGGTCTCATCACATTGTTGCAGGAAAATGGGGCTGGAAACAAACCTTTGGAGGTCAGCTTGTCCACTGATTTGCCTGAAGGCAGGATCAATGATTCCTGACTGATGTTTGTCTAACCTAGTCTCCCTGAAATGGGTACTAGAAGGCTTTTTTATCTCTGTCAGTTCTTAACTCTTGCAATTGCCAGGAAGTCAATAAGTGACTGCTCTTGTGTCATGCCCCCTTCTGTCACTGTGTGATTTCTCCTGTATTTCTTTGGTGTGAATCAGTCTTTTGCCTTCTTCCAGTAGATAGTATTTAATTCTAAGAGTTATAATGAGTCTTCGCTTCATTGATCAGCAAATAAAAATGTTCTTGTGGGTGGTAAGGATTCTACAAAATCTCTGGCTACAGGACAAAAGGACAGTCAAATGAGTGGAAGGTTATGATTCGAGGTCAGCATACTCCAATAAAAAATACCTGAGTACCCAAAGACAAGTAAGTGTATAGAATCTGTGTGTCTTTTTCATGCAAAACCATCATTTATACTCACTATGGTTGTAAAGAAAATATGAGTGATTTACTCTGCTAAAAATAACAGTGCATTTTATACATACTTAAATGCCCTATACAATAGAAAAGGGGGAGATTTTTCTGCTAGCCTTTAGAAATGCTGCTTTTGATAAGCAAATGGTCTTATTCAGACAGATGTGGCTCCCTGTTGCAGCACATCTCTGCTGACAGCCAGCAGGTGCATGTGGAAGTTCGCTGAGACAACTCCTTTACACCCAGAAATTACATATATTTCTGTATCTGATAATTAGGTCTTTTATTTTCCCCTCCATCTCTTTTTTTTTTTTTTTTTTTTTTGTCTCCTTTACTCATACCACAGCAAGGTATATTTTATTTGGTCAGAGGATCTCCATCTTCTTTCAAGCTGCTGTGCTATGAAGAAGCATGCATCTTGAATGGCACAGAGCTATCTCAACCCTTCCTGATGCAAGTCATTGTCATCTTAACTCTTGTTTGTGTTCATCTGCAGATGTACCAAGAAGTGCCAATTGGTGAGTCTGAGCTCTCATGCCAAGCAGCCAAGCATTGGTACCTTCCTGATGCAGAGCAGAGTATGGATCTGTCTGAGTGAGGTGAGGCACACTCTGTTATGACTGGAGTTATGGAGTACCTGGACTGTAGTCCATGACTTGGGTCATGACTGTTCATGACTTGGGTTACTTTTAGCTCCTGCATGACCTAGACTTCCAACCCAGGGAGTAGATCAACCCAGTGAGTTGCAACATTCTAACTAAATGAGAGAAAAGGGAAGTTTGTTCTCAAGAGGGAAGATCAGGTCTTTTTTTAATCAGAAATTAGAGTCTGTAATCACTTCATGCAAAAAACTTTCTTGGCGACACTGTAATTTGGGTATCAAAGATGCAATTTTTGCATACTGAGTGGACTATTAGTGGGGCTACAGTTTGACTAGCTCTGAGATCATGGTAATCACAGAATTCAACAAATAATTTTTTTTTTTCTCCTCATTAACTTCAGCTTTTGCCTGGATTAGTTTGAACCAGCTGTAATTCATCTAGGCTTTGGTCTCCTTCCTGCACTGAGAGATAACTGGTAAATAGCACCATCTGCATAGAACAAGAGCACTGAGACTTTTCTCTTTCAGTTAAAGATCATTGTATTTTAGGTTGGGTTTGTTTTTGTTTGTTTGTTTTTTTCTTTTTCTTTGCAGACAGCAAAGCGGCACCAGATGAAATTAATCTTTATGATGAATAAACAATTGGTTCAGTCCTTGTGAACATCCAGCAGGATTAGTGGGACAGGAAAAGATTTACACTAAATAGGCGATCGTACTCTGCTCCACACAGTCAGGGTAAACACGATTGCTTGTGTGTGACCTTACCAGTACTTGCTGGCTCAATGGTGACATCTGTACCACTTATGGTATCGTGTCAGAATGTCATCTGGGGTAAATCAGTGTCTTCCCACTATTCAGCTTGCTGTTTGCAATATTTCTTTCAGCAGGAAAAGACACAAATGACTGTAATGAAAGCAAGCATGGTGAAAAAGTATATATGTTTTGTCATTCTAAATGTGAAAAGAAAACCAAATTATCTATCTTTGTTTCTCTCTCTGCTTAGATTATGAATCTATTTGTAATTGTGACTGGGGTCACATAGCAATGACAGGGGAGTTCTCACGTCAGTGATTGCCTCATAAACCAATGAGAAATTATTTTCCCTGTGCCCCAGATGACAGTTGGATAAATTCAATAACAAAGTGGGTCAGATATATCAACTCAGAAGGTGACGTCAGAGAACAGCACATGGTAAAAGAGAAATAAATCTCTTAAAGAATCTCTAGAATTAAAGAGAAACTATCTTGTCATCCAGTTGCTCTGATTGGAAAATAAAACTATCGAATCAAAATAGTTCCCTTTGCTATTTCTGAATCAGATTTAATTGAATATAGGCTGTGAAATTGCTCACTATCTTCCCCAATCTGTGTGAACGATAAAAGTTTTCCTATAAAATTGCATTTGAGTTCTCAAGTAAACTTCCTACTTTCATGAATTAGTGTGACTACCATTCTTGCACAAAATTGTTGACTATTAAATATCACAGTGATTACACATCCTAATAAAAATGCTAGAATTACTTGCATTTCCAACCCACTAGAAAATATTTACAGCACAAGATACCCTAACTCAACAATTCCTATCTTCCCCACCCTCCTGCTTGATGGATATAAGTACAGAAAAAAGGACAACTGGCTATTTCAAAGGATTGTTTAAAGTAAACCACATTACATATAGTAAGCTCTTTAGTAGGCATCAAGGCTTTGTCAGAAAAAATTTAATCATCCTCTAAGTATAAACAATTATTAAGGAATAGTGTTACTAAGACAGGGAGAGCTTATCAAGAAATGGAATGTCTTTCTAAGATTTTTTTTTCAGTGGAAGAGCTTCATGAAAGAAAGTTAAAAGAGAGTTTTTACAGGAAAAGTAATCTGTTTAGGGCAACCTAAAGCAAACAGCTATTTTGTACAGTTAGCTCTTTAGATTATAAGGATGTTTCTAACAAAACAAAGTCATTTATTTGAACAAAACAAATAGGTGAATCATAATTCATTTAGATGGTCCTGGAGTGTGTTTTACCAACCTACAGAGGATTTCAGAACACTTGTATAGAAGACTGTAATAGTCTGATGTGTCTTTCCAAACTTTTGTTCCCACTGGCAATGACTTCAGCAGTTCAGTCACTTTTGATGCATTACCAGAATCAGACATTTGCTATTTCCAAGGCAGCTTCAGCCTTGGGCTTCCCCATCAATGCAGAATCACTCACTTCAGATCTGACAGTCACAGATTTCATTCCAAATCATTACTGGGGTTGTTCTGTATGAGTGCAATGACACAACTGCAATGCTATTGTAAGGTTGTCTATCTGTATTAAAAGGGTGTAATTATAGATCACCTACTTATTGTGCTATCTTTTCCTAAGTGTTACTCTTGTCTTACTTTTTACATAATTTTTAAAACTCTGTCCTCTCCAGTTTCTGTCTTCCCATTATTCTCCTACTACCTTTGAGCTGGTTTGATTCTTGCATCTTTCAGAGTTTACACTCTCACTTACCCTTTGTAGTTCTCATAATCATGTTCCATTGTCCATACAAATCTATTACCTGCAAGCCTTTGCTTTTATCTTTCATCTGGAACCTTAGTCAGACTTTCAGTTCATGAACGTGATTGTTAACTTGACTTGGGTTTTTATTTGATGCAGTTCAGGTTCCTAACTTCTGCTTCAGTGGAAAGGCTGTTCCTTGATGTTTTTTTAAAGGAGTCTTACCCTAATGGGTTATGCTCAGATAGTTTCCAGATGTCTTCTTAGAAACAGTTTCAGATTATTTCAGTTGCATTCCTTGTATTCTAGCTTTGCTATTTATACTCTCAGTTGTGCATAGGCATGACAATTATACATAAATTAAATGCAAATTTGTACATTCAGTCTTGCAGAACCAAACCGATGAGTGCAATGTTATGTGGTAGCTGTTAACCACTCCTTGTGTCTCAGCTTCCTATCTGAGATCATACAAAACACCTCAGAACAGAACAAAAAATAAACAGAAAATAGGACAAGGTCCAGGAAAAGAGGGTCTAAACTTTCCTCCCTGCTAGCACTCTCTGTTGTGGCGTGTGCCTTATTCACACAGTGGAAGAGCAGTCATGTAGTTGCTCAGCCCTTGCCAATCCTTCTGGGAGCACATCCACATCCAGATTTATGTGTGAGACTAATTATTTACTGTTCTTAAGCCACTGTGAGAAGCTTGGAGCCAAACAGAAATGTTATTCGCAGTACTGGAGAAAGCCTTGGATTTGGATGAAGACAAAGATGCAGGGAGGAGTTTGGGCTTGTGGAGACAATGACAGAGTTGTCTCTAATTGAAATAGAATCAGGATTCCTAAATCCTACCAGCCCTCACATCCCTTCCCTGCAGTGAGTTGACAGCTGTGAAACAAGGTTGTCTCTCCTCATTCCCACCAAATGACCAGGCAGATATTCACTGAAGTGCTGCAGTAAGATCCCCAAATTGCTTGTAAACCATAAGGATATCAGTGAGATTCTTCAAGAGAAGACTTCTTATTTTCTTCAGAGAAGTTTAGGGATCTGCATATCAAACACTGCAAAAAAAGTTCAGCAAGGCTGCAAATCTTGGATCCAACATAAAGGCAGTGTAGGTTGCTCAGAAAGACTTCAGTGGTTACCCTATTTTAAGTCATGAGTACACCATGTTTAATTTTGTGGTCACATACTTTTCTATTTTCTTCATGGGAGGTGAGCCTTATTTGTGCACTGGCAGATAAAACAAGTGATGATCTGTATGTTTTCTGTCACTGATTTCTCCCTTACTGGAAAGACTCAGATAGCAGTTATCAAAGGGCAAAGGGTGAATTCCAGTGTCAGGTTTTTAGGAGAAAGAGTAAATAATGTAAAGAAAAAAGTTCTTCAATGCTTTGACTGAATCCAAGATATTACTATAGTGTTAGATGAAAAAGTCAGGCTAGTCTGCACAGAATTTATGAGGGTTGGACTCCTTTGTTCCATATAAGAGATACATATATTAAATTTAGAGGTGGAAGAAGATGTAACAACAATAGGTAACATATGTGATAGGGTAACTCCTGGCGTGGAAACCCCTTCCAATAGTCTAACCCCACATTATTTTAATTTTCAAATATTCTGAAACACAGCATCCTTATGAATGTTTTGATCTGTTTTGAAATTGTGCAGTTGTTTTTTGTGTTTGTAGGCAAGGTCAGATGATGGCACAAATTAGATAGAGGGTAGGAATGGAAGGAGATGAGGAGGGTTGCAAAATTAGTGCTGTATCCTGTAATTTGTGCTGTGACATAGGGTATAGTTAAATGGAGTGTCTGCAGTCCACTTTATAAATCTACTTTATAGGCACAAATGCTTTCTGAGTTGGAAATGAATCTTATGTGGGATCAGTTCTACGATTCCTTTACTGACTCTTATCATTGTCCTACAACCAGTCTGGGATCAGAGGACTCATGGGTACACTGGGAAGTATGTTTTTTTTTCTTTTAATAAGATAAAATAAAATAAAATTTAAAAAAACCCCCAAAACCTAAAACCACCACCACCAAAACAAACAAACAAACAATAAAAAACAACAACCTTTGAACAGTTATGAAGAAAATATTTTGGTTTCTGCTTTTGCACTTTTTTTTAAAATGTCAAATTTCAGATTTGAATTAATTGATTAAAGCTTAAATGTCCATGAATTTAGGGAAATTCTGTGGCTTTGACATGGTGGAGGTTATTACCACACAGCATGGAACTTACTTTTTATGTAATATTTAAGATCAGCTTATGATTTCTCAGCTCTTTTTGGAGAACTGAAAGTACTGCTTTATGTGCAGATTATGTTGAAACATCTTCAGCAAAGACACTGAGTAACTCTGATCTATTCAATGTTATAGTGAGAGAAGGGAAAGCATACTATTTTTTTTCTGTATAGTTCTAGTGGCTAATATGATCAGCAAATGAATAATAGAAAACTATTAAATATTGATGGATTTAGTTTTCTGTATGTATCTCAAACATAGTAAGGCAGCACAATTATCTTTATCTTCATAAATAACTTTGTGCTCCCTTCAGACTCTGAGATCTGTTTATATTCAATAATTATAAAGCCATAAAATGATTTACAGTTGAATGGGTATGAATGGATAGTTCATTGACAACTCACTGCAGCCTTCGTACTTCAGATGTACAGTTAGTTATACTTTTTAGATCCAGGTGACCTGACTTTACAGATATTAAGAATCAAATATAGGTTGGAAAATGTTCTGTTATATTCATATTTTCTAAGAAAGACATTTTAGAGGAGGTGAAATGGAGGAAATGAATCTGCTCATTACAAGGGTATGTACATTAGGCCAAATCACTAAAAACTTCTAGAGTCGAGTCTATATTTTATTTCAACCTATTGTTATCTTGATAGTTCCCTGATATTTGATACTTTTTTTTAGCATTTTATTATGTAGACTTCTTTAGACTAATTAGGACAATGATGTGGTTTTTCCTTGTTTGGCATTTATTTTTCTCTTTAATTTATTTCAAAGAATTTGGTTTATTAATGACAGAATTACAAGTTAACCATTATTTCAGGGTCTACAGGGTAATGATACATTGTTGACACTGTGGTTGTTCTCACAGGAATAAGAAGCAATGAGTCAATAATTAGCTAGGTAGGCTTTCACTAATGTGATAGATGAGGCACCTTGTATCTGACAGAGAATATTTTTTCTGAAAGCTGATCTATTATGCTGCTTTGTTTGGTGTTTGGGGGGGGGGGGCTGACGTTTTGTTTAGTTTTATTTTTGTTTTTCTTTCTTTTTCTTTTTTTTTTCTTTTTTTCCTTTTCCTTCCCCAAGCTGGATTCATAATATAAATAAATTTTCAATCAGGTGAAAGCAAACTCATTTGAGGCCTTTCTGATACTTAGTGGCTAGCAAGGTTTGACTGGATAATTTGGCAATGTTTGCAAACTTCTACCTAATTAAAATGAAAGCAACTGATGCATAATTTCCAAGAAAATAAATGCTCAAGCTTCATAGCTTTTTATGCTCTCAGCTCGAAACTAGACAAAACATGTCAGGTTGGGTATAAATTCTCCTTTGTGTTTCAGCTGTGACTAAAAAGCCAGATTAGAACTATAGGAATTTATCCCATGTGATTTAAAATAAGGAAAACATGAAACTCATGAGAACAGAAACCAGCTGTTCTTCTACTTCCTCTCACTGAGAGTAGTGACAGATAATATTGTTTATAGAGGCCACATCCATCAGACTTAATGACCTTTTATTAAAACTGTGCTTAAGGATTCAACAATAAGCCATATATTTAGTCATCATAGTACAGCACTTTTCTCAGGCAACAAATTTCACCTGTAAGTAAGAGAACAAAAGCCAGGAAATTATGACTCTAAGAAAAGCATTGATTTTAAAATACTGTAAGTGAAGGCAAAAAATTATTATCGGTCATGTGTTTACACACATACAAGGTTGTCCCATCTATTTTATTTGCAGATATTGTGTGGAATACTTTGTAGTTTTCCAAATAACAGAAATCCAATTCTTTTTATATCAAGAAACTGGCTACAAAAGTCAGCGGCTGTGAGGGAAAGAGCAACTGATTTAGCCAGTGACTATCTTATGGTCAAACCTGGTGCAGCAGAGAGTCACCTCACCATCCAAATACCTTTGTCACCTTGATATTAAAAAATGTCTTGACTTTCATGAGTATCAGATATTACCATTTCCACTAGTTACAGCAAGATCATAGGCATCAGCAGGTACATGAAATTTGTATTTATATTATAAATCCCTCTTTTCTTTCCCTGTTTGGATTCATGCATTCTTTGCTTGCTCCTACTTCTAATTTTCTCTAATTTTTTTTTTTTTGGAAGAGCAAAAGGATCATCCCCAACAGAGGAAATCTCTCGTGACTGGAATGGTAGAGCAGCTCACAATGTCATAGCATTTTGTATGTAACACTATGTGTAGATGTACAGCTTGTTCTTGGAAAGAAGAGAAAGGGCTTTTCTGAAATGATTCCTCCAAAAGTATTCCTCCCAAAACTCAGGCAGATGTCCAGCAGGCAAAGATTCAGCCAAGAGAGTTAAAATTTGCATATTTATAACTTTCTTACATTCATATCTTAGCCATTTCTTCCAGACTTTTTAAAATAAATTATATCCTCCAGATAAGAATCAGATCAAAGTTCAGACTAATGATTTAAATAATCCCTTACTACTCTGCAAGGAGGGGTTTCCACTCAATGATCTCAAAATATTAAACAAAAAGCACTAAGGCTTCTTAATGTGCCTCTGAAGTAAAGCTTCTTAGCTTTGCTAAGACAATGTAAAAGAATTTTCAATTTAAAAAGTGTAATATATTCTTCAAATGTTTGGGTTTTTTGTTTTGTTTTGTTTTGTTTTGTTTTCTTTCCAGGTATTAACATTTTTTGACAGAATTTGTAAACAGTTTTGGACCGAGTCTCTCTGATTGTATATCACAGGATAATACAAGTTGGAGAGGACCTCAGGAAGTCTCTTATCCAATTTCCTGCTCAAAGCAGGGTTAGCCATGATATCAGAGCAGGTTACTCAAGTCTTTAAGCAGTCAAGTTTTGGAAACCCCTAAGATGGAGACTGCAGGGTCTGTCTGGGCAACCTCTCTGTTCGGGTGTCTTCTTTGGGAAGAGGAATTCCCTGTAGCCAGACTAAGCTTCCTTATTTGAATTTCTGTCTCTTGTACTCCTACCATATAGCACTGTATGGCCTACTCTGCCTTTGCATAGACTTCCCATAGGTACTGGGGAAAGACTGCTTTTGGGTCTGAAGACCCTTCTCCCCCAAACCTCCCTTCTCCAGGCAGACCAGTCCCAGATCACTCTTAGGAGGGACACTTGTGACTGGTCGCCCACTCGTTTTAACTCCACTCTTGGGTCTTGGCCATCCCAACCAGTTTTTTAACCAGTGAGGCATACACCTGTCTAAGCCATGAGCAGCCAGTTTCTCCTGGAGAACGCTGTGGGAAACAGTGTAAAAGACTTTACTAAAGTCCTGGTTGACAACATCCACATCCTTTTCTCATCCACTATATGGGTCACCTTGTCAAAGAAGGAGATCAGATTAGTCAAGTCCTCATCCATTCTGTGCAGTTTACCACCTTGAGCCTCACCTCTAAGCACAGAGGCATGGGAGATCTTGTTGGGTAAGGCTAAGAAAGAGAAGATACCGAGTATCTCAGCGTTATCTGTGTCTGAGCTCTGAGTCACCTGCTTCATTCAACAATATGCACCCATTTCCCGTGTCCAACCTTTTGGTCTAAACATAATTGAAGAAGTTCTTGTTGCTCGTGATGTCTGTGCAAGTTTCAACTGCACTTGGGCTTTCCTAACACCACCCATACATACCCAGGAATTTTTTCTAATTGACTTCTTTATAGCTTATCCCTGCTTCCTCCTCCTGTATGTCACTCCTTTGCATTGGAGCTCATTTCCTGCTTAGTCAAGTGGTTGACTTAACACATTTATGTTTTCCTGAGTATCAGGATAGATTGTGTGCTTGGAGGATGCTGTCCTCAAAGACCTGTCAGTTTTCCTGAGCAACTTTACCTTTCAGAGTTGTCTCCCTGAGGATCCCACCAACCTGTTCCTGAATAAGCTGGTAACTGAAGTCTAGAGCTTGCAGTCCACTACACAGCTTCTTTATCACCCTCAGGATCTTGAACACCTCTCTTCAGTAGTCACTACAGCCAAAGCTACAACCTTGCATCAGCTCACCAGTCCGCTCTTATTTGTTACTGAAGAGCAGATTCGGTTGCGTATCACCCCTGGTTGGCCCATCCAGTACCTGTATCAAGAAGTTGTCTTTGGCACCCTCCAGAAGCCTTGTTAAATGTTTGTGCCCTTTTGCCAAATATCTAGGAGGTTAAAGTCCCTCCGAGAGTCAGAGTCTGTGATACAGTGACTTCTTCAAGTCTGCTTTTTTTTATTTTTTTTTTTTTCATTCTTTTAATAATGTTTTAATAATCAGAGTTACTATCAGTGAAATCTGAGAATTTTTTTCTAGGGCTGATTTGATCATGAAGTATTCTGGAATCTGTAGTTCTCATGTCACAGGAAAACTTTCCAACCTGTAGTTCATGGGGAAGCCTAACATGACAAATTCTTCAAGTTCTGATATGAAGCTAAGCTTCATGCCACATAGTTTCATGCACTTTAGACTAGCAAAGGAAACACTGCTTCATCCCCTATGCACTCTGTTCCTTATCTCTTTTGTATTGAAAAAGCAGTGACCACAGCACTGCCAAAGTGTGAGCACTAACTCAACTACCAGTGGCAATTCAGTAGCAAGCACCATGGTTGGCACAGAATTTGTAGCCAGCAGTAGGTTACCATGGGCTTTTTTGTAATAAGCTAGATATAAAAACCATGTTACTTCTGCATGAGAATATTACAGGGAAACCAGGCACGACTCATGTCACTGCCCAGAATACAAAGTACAGAGAGTCTTTGCTTTCTCTGAACATCAGTGTCGGTAGTTTCAGTGAGGTCTTAATAATCAGCTAATTTTTATGACCTGAAGCTTAGCTACACTTCAAATTTTCCTCATGAATGGTACTGTTTTGCTTCTTGCTTTATTTATTTATTTTTTTCTCCTCTCAACCATTGGCTTCAAAAAGATATGAAGTAAAAAACATTCAAAATATAATGACAGTAAAAAAAAAAAAAAGTCCTCTGGTTTAAACATATTTAGTTTGCTGCAGTCCCAGTGGGAATGAATTTGTTCCATTGTTTTCTCTTCTGTAGCTTGTTCTTTGATTATTGCATTTTATTTTATTTCAGCTCATTTCATACATTTTCTTTTCATTTTATTCTGTCAGTCTTACTGTTTGTCATGTTTGCTTTTGTATTTCCTCAGGTTTTAGGAGCAAAGCTTGAATATGTCAGAACAGCATTTCAGTTGCGTTAGAGAAATCATTGTAGCAAAGCTGCTTCACTCTAATGTTCTTGAAATACCTCTTTCTTCACAATTATCTGCTTTGGAGAACTTTCATTTTTACCCAGTGTTTGAATCCTAGACATTTCTTTTCCTTATATCCTTTTTTTCTTGGCAGTTTATCTCTAAGACATTAAATAAACAATGTTTCTTTCATTAGACTTCCTTTTGTTTCCAGAAGGATGAAGGAATTCATGGAAGCAAAGGTCAAATGAGACAGAAGGTGTCTATCTGATTTTTAAAACTAACAGTCTTTCTAGGAGAGAGGATAACATTTCTGACTAAAGTATGATTTCAGAGCACCTGCAGCTCCTGCTAACTTCAGAGGAGTATGTGCATAGCAGGCATCTCTGAAAAATCAAGTCCTTCCATTGCACTTTTGTCTGTGCCAAACACAAGAGGAACCCAGTGGGAGGAAAGGGGTTTATTCTGAAACGGGCTCACATATAGATTCGGGGGGAAAAACAAAACCAGGGAATGTCTGTGTTAGCATAACATGTTTGCCCACTTGATATTTCATCTAATCCTATATTAACTGTTCCTTCCCTATGACTGACTTGCTGGCTACGGCTTATTTGGCAAAAGTACAGTAGATGATATGAAATGGAGACAGTGAAAGAAATGTATGGAGGGAATTAAAACTATATAACTTTGACTAAAACCAAACAACCTATATAATGTGAGACAGAAAAATAAAGTACTGTAAATCCACCTTACTTACAGTTGACAGCTTACAAAGGAATCAGGCAGTGCTTCTGAATCTTTGTAATAAATGATCCTAAATATGAGACATACCAGCCCTTAAGATGGAAACTGTAGGCAAAGAGAACTTACTGTAGCATGAAAGGTCAGGAGAATTTGTTGGCTTGGCATTCATGAACAGAACTGCAGAACTTACACTGAGTGTCAAACAGCGAAGAAAAGAAAGAAGGTTCTACACAGCTCTCAGATAGTACACCCTGCCAAAACAGGAGTGGCAAGGGGGTGTCTTCACAAAGACAAGTGGCTAAAGTATCTGTTTTATTTTAGTAGTCGTTACCTTGACAAATAAGGCATAAGACTTTTGGAATACTGTTCTTAGCATTAGTGGTCATGGGATATGCTATCCAATTAAAACCTCTACTTCACTACTATACCACTGTGTAGAAAATAATCCTTTCCTCTGTGCCATTTGTGAAATTTGGTATGTTTGAAAGTCAAGAGACTGATAAAAAGCATCAGTGTGAGAATATATTGCACATCCTCTGCTAACACAGTCATGACACCCACATATTTCCTTCATATTTAATTGTGTGGAGACATAAAGATAGCAGAAATGTGAAGTTTTTAGAGGAACTAAGCTGGATATGATAGAGCAATTAAAAAAAATCTGGTACAATGATTTCCCAGACCTTGTCTGAAACTGTCTTGTCCTGTTTTGAGTGGTTTTCCTCCTTATTAAGCTGCAGCATCTCTCTAACCCAGACATTTATTTCCTGATTTAACTTGTGCTTATCTTTGAAGAATATATGATATAACTGTAACTTTTCCATAGGTAGTTTTAACAAGTAGTTCTTCTTTGCAGAACAATATATGTGACTCCAGCTTAATGATGAAGAGTTAGAGCAATACAAGTGTGGTGTGATGGAGATGGGAACCCAGGATGCTGTGTGGAGAAGTACAGGGTGGTAAAAGACAGCACAGAATGACCCTGGAGACCCCAGGGGTACAAAAACTTCACAAGGGTCAGTTTAAAGAAATGCAAACCTGGGAGCTGAGCAAAACTGGTTTAGGGGTAGTGAAGAGAATAAAGAATAAGAATCTGAGGTAAATAAAACCATAATTACTGAACTCATGTATAATGTGGAGAAGGGACAAGGCATGAAAATGTGAAATCTATAAATAGGTATAAAAATATTCTTACCTGGAGCCTAGGGGAAGGTGAAAGAAACCATTAGCAACATACTGCTCCCAGCAAAGGAAAAGAAGAAATCCCATCATCAATATCGCTCTCCTCAGGGGTGCTGTTGACTCACTGCAGCTGTCTTCTTCTGAGGAAGATCAGCTCTGTTGGCCTTAAGATAGAGAGCTGTGGTGGAAAACAACATATTCAGGGGAAAAGTGTAGAAAATAGGAAGTTTAGTGTAATACCTTTTAATGGTATTATTAATGACATTTGATTTCTATTAAGTAGAGAATTTGGAATAGAAGAATGTTGAATATTTGATTAATTTGATGAGTTTTAATATCATTGCAACTGGACTAATAATAATAACAACATTTTTTTGTTGTTGTTTTGTGGCTGTCTTATAGCTAAATTTTACTAGGGCTAACAATATAAAATCTTGAATTAAAATGCATGGTGTTCTCTTTTTATCCATAATCAGACTTAGCAAGTATCCAATAAAACTGTAGATAGAGTGACTTAACATCTATTGTATAACATCTGATCTGTGGAGAATCTGTGTATCTGCTTTTAGCCAAAGCAAATGCAGGCCAACTTGATTTGCTGTGAATAGGAGTTATGCTCCATGGTGTGATTTGCTTTTGCAGATCATGGCCACTGCATGAAGAACGCGCAAAAAATTCTATGGCCCAACTGATGTCTGGTAACTTGGTGAATTTTAGTAACTGTAGGATTAGGGACAAAATTAATCAAATTCTAGACCAAGTTGGTATACAAAGCTACATTAGCTTAACCAAATCTCACAGAAGCTCTGCCATACTTCAGATGTAGAGGTTGGGAATCCAGTCACCTGAGCTAGAAGATGGAGACCGGGAACAGAATGACCCCCCCCCAACCCAGGAAGAGATGGCCCACAACCTGCTGCACCACTTGGATGTACACAAGTCTATGGGACCCAGTGGAATCCTCCTGAGAGTTCTGAGAGAGCTGGTGGAGGTCCTCACCAAGCCACTTTCCGTCATTTTTCAGCAGTTGTGGCTGACCAGGGAGGTCCCAGCCAAGTGGAAATTAGCCAGTGGGACACCCATCTATAAGAAGGGCCAGGAGGAGAATCTGGGAAAGTACAGCCTGATAGTTTGACTTCAGTGCTGGGGAAGCTGATGTAGCCGATCAAAGAATCATAGAATGTACTGGGTTGGAAGGCACCTCTAAAGGTCATCTAGTCCAACCCTCCTGCAATAAGCAGGGACATCTCTAGCTAGGTCAGGCTGCTCAGAGCCTCATCAAGCCTGGCCTTGAATGTCTCCAGGGATGGGGCCTCTACCACCTCTCTGGGCAACCTATTCCCGTGATCTATCACCCTCATATTAGAGAACTTTTTCCTAATGTCTAACCTAAATCTACCCTTTTCTAGCTTAAAGCCATTACATCCTAAGTACTATCATGCAGTACATGCAGGATAATTGGATGACCAGGACCAATCACCCCATGGGTTTATGGAGGGCAGGTTCTGCTTCACTAACGTGATTTCTTTCTACGGCATGGTCACCCGCTTAGTGGATGAAGGAAGGGCTGTGGATATTGTCTAGCTAGACTTTAGTAAGGCCTTTGACACTGTTTTCCACAACATTCTCCTGGAGAAACTGCACACGGCCTGGATGTGCGTACACTTTGCTGGGTAAAGAACTGACTGGGTGGCCAGGCCCAGAAAGTGGTGGAAATGGAGTAAACCCAGTTGGCAGCTGGTCACCAGTGGTGTTCCCCAGGGCTCAGCACTGGGGCCTGTT